>JAKLLW010000285.1:0-41871 GCA_022814695.1 Neocatenulostroma microsporum
GGAAGCATCGAGTGGTCGCCGTAATAGGCCAAGTATAGGGCAATGATCATCAGCGGTCTATCGGTGGCGTTCTTGAAGTCTTTGTCCCATGCTGCCCTGAACTCGGGCCCGAGAGCATCGACATCGGCTTCGGTTGGGCGAAACTTGCCAGCTGGATGAAGGGGTCAACTGATGTCACACAATGAGAGTAGTGAAGCTGTTGTGAACCTACAGGCATCCATGGCGTTCGTGCCTAGCAGCTCGTGGCTTTTCCGGATAGCTTCCTGAACATCGAATCGTCCGTCTGCAAAGGCATTGATGGTATCGTTGGCTGTGAGGTTCGTCCGGTAGGCGTACAGCGTCAGATGGTGATCTTGGTAGTCGTTTCCAACGCCAGGCAAGTCTTCGATTACTGGGACACCAGCACGCTGGAGGACTTTAGGGTCCCCGACACCGGACCGCTCGAGGATCAAAGGGGTGGCATTGGCGCCAGCCGAGAGAATTACCATCTTTCGAGCCTTGACCGTGCGCGGCTCCTGCTTCTTCGTCATGAACTCCGGGTTTGGCAGGAACTTGGCATTAGTCTGATACTGTACCCCAACAGCCTTCTTATTATCGTCGAAGAGGACCTTGATGACTTGCTTCTCGCATACCACATGTAGGTTGGGAAAATCTTGGCCATGCACTTTAGGGTGGACAAACCGATGAGCTGCATCTTGACGTCGGCCATTGGGTCCGATGTACTTCAGCCACCTTTCGGTCGCGTTGTTGGCGTCTAGATTCTGTAAATCTTTCAGCTCGTGGTAGCCGAGCTCGTCGGCAGCGTCGATGAACGTTTGTTCAGCTTCCTTGCAAGTGTGGGTTCCCTTCGAGATGTTGACAGGGCCGGAGAAGCCGTGCGCTTCTTTGTCGCCCTTACCATGATACGTCTCGAACTATCAATGTGTCAGCTTAATTTAACAGTGCAAAAGCGCTTGCCATGCTGCCTACTTTCTTCAAGAATGGTAATAGCTCATCAGCACTCCAGCCCTCGGTCTTCCACGAATCGAAGTCGCTGCGTTGCGCTCTAGTATACACCATCCAATTGATCGCACTTCCTCCACCCAGTGTACCTCCGGATGGCACAATGGGCCTGCGATCCGCGAGCTGCGGTGAATGGTTGCCTTGCCAGAACAAGGTGTACCTGGAGCTGGGAAAGAGATTTCGGGGGTAGAGTGCCGGCTGAACAACTTGGGGTTCCTCGTAGCTATTGGGTCCCTGCTCGATGACGAGGATTGACAGCTTGGGATCGGCTTCAGCTAGGCGTCCAGCAACGACGCAGCCAGCAAGTCCGCCTGTTATGAGTTGTGAGTACGTGGTCTTTCGGCACACATAGAGCTTCATGCATGTCTGACTGACCTCCGCATATGACAACGTCCACCTCATGGTGCTCCTCTGGGAGCTTTGTGTAGATACCCATGGCTGATGGTCCGAATCAAAGTGGGCTTTTGGGTATCTGGTAGGTATTTGTGGGTCCTTGAGAGTACAGACGAGATCGAGTAGTTGGCAGGCATACGGCTTTACCTGGCTTATCATGGAAGACGCATGAACGGCAGAGCAGCTGACCCCTCACTCTAGGTTCTGCCTCATCGCCCATACTGCAGAGGATCGCCAGGTACGGGAGCACACCAAGCCAATGGCACAACGGAGACAAGAGTCGTGATGCAGCAAACCCCGCTTCCATCGCTCTCGCGTTGGATGCAGGAGTTCAAGGCCGTGCAATTGCCGGTCATCCTGTTCAGGATAAAAGCAACGTGACCGGTGCGCTGCCATCTCAGAGGCCGTGACGCGTAGTTTGCCTGGGCAGCTGGGTGGAAGGTAGAATAGGATTTGATACTAAGGCTCAAAGTGCGGAGATTGTGGAGGTGCCGAGAGCTGGGGAAGGTACGTACCCAGATGTCCCGATATGCCGATTTGGACGCAAAGTGTTTTGTCCCTTCGGTGCATTGCTGCTGTGCTGACCTGATCATTGTCGATCTGCTCGGAAAGTGATGCTTGTATTGTAGACGCCATGACACACTGTCGCCTTCCGCTCCCAGGGCGACAGTCACAGCTGATCAGTCATTCGGAAGTATACTATTGGGTTAAGCTCATCACCAGCACAGAGTCTGGTTCGTAAAGAAGGGAACGACTTGAACTGGTGGTTGCCAGTGTATGGCTGCTACAACAGACTAAGCCCAGCCGACAAAGCAACGACACTCATCCACCAGAAGCTCGCGTTACTCAACGTCAAGCTTCCGCTGCCCATGCTTGTGCTCGCGCGCACGCGTTGACACAGCAGCTGCGTAGTAGGACCGGCCAAAAGGAGAATGTGCAGCGATGTCTCGGCTTCCTCGACGTAGGTCATGTTCGTCTCGGGGAGAGCATGGCGCGTTCTGTAGTACATCGTCTCGCCCTTCTGCAATGCTTCCGCGGTGACATTCGCCCTGGTTGTCGTGTTGCCGATCGCTGGAGTCAGCATCAGTTTGTACTCTCAGCTTCACCCCGCCGAGCAGACGGAGGTCTTGAGGCAGGACAGATCGACCTACACCTGCCCAGTATTCCCATACCACCTATTGGCTCATCACATCCATCGAGTGTCTCGAGAGCGGGGAAGCCTGAACAGTACTCGTCGTCGAATGAGGTTCTCGTGCCGCCGATGATGCTCTGAACGCACTGCCTCCCTAGCACGCCTGAACAGTCGCCGTTGTCATCTTGATCGTACTTGCTGGCAACTGACGATGCATAGGTACCGGGAATTACAACGTAAGCGCAGAAGTTCATCTCAGTCGCGCCGCTGTCGTGAGGAGTATCGACCAAAGCGGCCAGCTCTTCGTTCAGCGTGCCCGAGCCGGGCCAAGTAAGATCATAGGTAGTATAGGCGACACGAGGGCCTGGCGACACAGCCTCACTATCCATCCCCGGTACCGTAGCATTCGGTGGGGCTACGTTGGTGACATTAATTCGCCAGGTCCAGGTTTGGTTGTGGTATCCATTGAAGCTCTCGGAGAATGTGACCGAGCTTGCGTCGTCTGGGTTCTCTGCCGCAGTTCTGAACAACACAGGTGCTTGTCGAAACGGCTGGTTGAAGCCAAGCGACTCATGGTACTCAGCTGCGGAAGCTGAAGCTGCAAAGGCAGTTGTAACAAGCGCTAGAGACCGCATGATGGCGAGAAAGACGAGGTGGTTTGCGGCAGACTGAACGAAGAGAGCGCTGCCAGATTTTGGTACCCTTTTCGATAGGACCCCGACGACAGAAAGGTCAAAAGACATATATCATACTGACCGCCATCGAACATGCACCGCCTCTATGCCGAGGGTACTTTGTGCCATCGCCTGGAAGAGCTGCGCAGAGAGCCAAGAGACCGGTGAGCCTTGGCTGCTGGTGGTTTGCCATGCAGCATGCTGTGCCATGCAGGGCCATGCAGATCTGACTGTCTTCCGCTTCAAAGGAAACTTGGATGTAGACTTGGTAGGATGGAAAGGCATCTTTGTGGTGGAAAGAGGGTAAGGGACCGAGGGACGGTGATTCGGGCTTGGCGGCTTGGCGCGCGTCAGCTTCACCAGCAAACCGTCTTCTCCTTCTTCTTGCCGAATCGTTGACAGGCCCATCTGCTTAGTTACTGCCCGTTCCACATGCAATGGCTGCCGGCCACTATCACCCGGCTGTGGCGTGTCCCCATGCGCTTCTTGGGATAAGATGCCACAGTGAACCCGGCAGTCACAGAACATGGCTCTTACCCCCTTCAAAGCTCAAGAACGCAGAGGAACCCGCGCGATCTGGGGGTTGAAATGCTCCGTGGAAAGACGATCTCGTTATGCGCCATCACCGCTGCCAGAAGCGTCATCACATGCTTAACGACCTGCCAGTGAACGCTCTCTACTGCATGGTGAAGCTAAGTACACCAGTAACTGAATGGGACAGTCGGAAACTGCTACTTCAACGACTTCGTCGCCAATTCCATGTCTGCACCGGCATTGTCCTTCCTCATTCTATGTTCAACATCATCCTTAAGTCTCTTGTTTCTCTGGGTCTATTCGTCTTCAAGATACCCGATCATCACATCGACACAACACGAAGAACAGCTACAATGCATCTATCGGTAATCATGACATTGCTTACATTAACAGCAAGGGCTGTAAAAGCCTTGTCGCAGACCCCAAGTGAGGCTGACGTACTCGCTTGTGTAAGCAGACTACTTAGTATCTTTACAGACGTTGCGCTGACCGTATATAGTGCGACGCCATCAGCAGAAGCTCGATCAGTGTGCTAGACCCATTAGACGGGGAGGCTTACACGACTATCAACAATGCTCGCTGGTCCAATACGTCGATCCTTAAGCCGTCTTGCATCGTTTTGCCCAGCACAGCAGCCGAAGCTGTACATGCCGTGAAGCTTTTGGTGAGCGGTGCTAACGGGATCAACTCCTCATGTCTGTTTGCGATCAAGGCTGGCGGCCATACCGCGTACTCGGGTGCCAACGATATAGATGGAGGAGTATCGCTCGATCTGAGCTGGCTGAACCAAACGACGGTAGCTGCCGACCGGAAAAGTGCCTCAATCGGCAGTGGTAGTTCATGGGGCACCGTATACGAGCAACTTGGTGCACAAGATGCTACAGCACCGGGCGGGCTATGCTATAGCACTGGTGTAGGCGGGCTTACGCTCGGTGGCGGTATCTCCATCTTCGCTGCCCGGGTTGGCTTCTCTGCGGATAATGTGGTCAACTACGAGATTGTGACTGCCTCCGGGGACATCATCAATGCAAACGCAAGCAACAACAGCGATCTGTTCCTTGCGCTCAAAGGCGGCAGTGGCAACTTCGGTGTCGTAACGCAATTCGACATGGCTACATTCGACCAAAGCAACCGCTGGGGCGGAGTCATCACCATACCACACACCGTAGGATCTGCTGGCGAGGCTTTGTCAGCCGTGTACAACTTCACCAAAACGAACAACGTACAGCAGGATGCTGCCTACAGCCTGTCGTTTTCCTACAATGGTACATCCGGTGCCCAAGAGATTTCCAATGGCTGACATACTCTGCCCACGACGACAACCTTACTACTCAGGGCCAGGTTCTGTCAGCTGGACCACAAATCGAAAACACTATGCAGCTCACCACTATGGCTGACCTTGCCGCCGAAGGCGATGCTATGCTGCCGAGAGGCTCACGGTTATCATCGACCTACAGATTACTTGTTTCAGATCATCGGCTGACACGATAGCATTTATCTTATGACCACAATCACTTTCGTCAATGACCTGACGACACTCTCCGTTGTGCGGAACATCACCCATGGCGTCTACAACACCCTCCAACACATACGTGGCCTACAGTTTGTCATCATGTACGAGCCGCTTCCACACGCCGTCTGGCAGCGACGTGAAGAGCGTGGTGGCAGTATGCTGGATCTCGAAGGGACCAAAGACCTCCTTGGTGAGTGCAGAGATTTCATGACCTGTGCGCATAAGCTTACTCGAGGACAGTCATTATGTTTGCTCCGCGGTGGACGAATCCGACCGACGATGCTCCTGTCAGAGAGGCGACTGTCAAATGGCTCGACGAAGTGCAAAATGCTACGACATCGCTCGGTACTAACAGTTCCTTTCTCTACCTCAACTACGCCGATGGTATCCAAAATCCGCTCGGTGGCTACGGAACCGCCAGTGTCGAGTTCATGAAGGCGGTCGCGGAGAAGTATGATCCAAACGGCGTCTTCCAGAGTCTGGTGCCGGGTGGGTTCAAAATTAGCCAGGCTTGATGCGCATGAGGTCGAGAGATACTCAAAGGTGGACTTATCTTGTATTACGGCTTTGGTGGAGAAGGAAAGCGTATGAAGTTAATACAGCTGGCTTTCGAGCTACTGCTCGCCGAAAAGCAGACCGGAATACTCATGAAGTCACTCGGCATAGAGCCATCTTACTGCATCCCATGCAACCGTGCGGCTGTCACACTGTATGTCTCCTGACCGTGGTTGTGCGATCTGCCCGCAGTGGCCAATGATACCGAGCAGGCATTGACTCTTGCGCTCGCCAATGAGCCAGTGACCGATCGCAAGTGGGCACCACGTGAGGCGTCCTTCGGCGTATATCTTTTGCCTACAGCCACCCCCGGCTTCTTCTAACGAACAGCAACATCACTCTCTTTTACGAAAGTCTTGAACGAGAGCTTTTCGAACAATCTCCCAAAGACCCTCAGATTCACACTCTTCATTTGTACCGATAATTTTAGACAAATAGCGCCATGAAGCGAGCTTCGACGCTCACAGCAGGTGTCACTCCGCTGTTACTCATCAGCACGTTAGCAACTGCAGCAGTGAGCACATCAATACCGCTGCCTTACCTCGCCAACAATGGCACGGTGCCCACTCCGCTCCACACAACGACCTACGCCAACAAGGAGGCATGCTCGACCCCAACTGACCCTTTGCCCGCCAAAGCGCAGCAGGCAACCTGCACCCCTTACTGTGTAGCCCTGGACGCCGAAAATAAGTGCACCGACATCCAGGGGTGCGGCTACAGCGGACAAAACACACTGCAGTGCTCTTCAGCATCACCGGAGGGGAGGACCTGTATGAGCCGCGTGGTGATCCTGGTGGTCGTCGTTGCGCTGAGTATCGCGGTGCTTCATCACTTCTAGGAGCTGTGTACCGGGAAGGGAGGGCGCTCAAATGATACGGTTGGGTACTATGGGAGGTTGACGGGTTTGAATGGCTTGCGAGGTGGCGTTACTCGATAGTCGGCTGAGATAATGATGCGATGCCTCGATTGCCCTGTGATGAATTCATTCGTCAGTGGGCGGTCAGTGACTTCGCAGCGCTATGTTGACGGTATTGTTGGCATCGGAAATGCCGGCCACATGGTAGTGTATCACGTAGCAGATGATCGAGCCCAATGAAGCACATCAATCTCAGGTCCATTACAGCATCCTACAAGCACCAATGCTGGCTCCAGTCAACCGCTCCCAAGTCCAAGAGCATTAACGCCGTCTCAGGCCCCAGTCCGCAGCATGCACCAAGCAGCAAGCAATGATCAGTAGGCCAGAACACGCCTCGGTGTAGGAGGCTCTCAGTAGTCCGCGTCCCAGATCCAATCACAGTCCTCATCGCTATCAAACTCAGCGTCGTCAGCATCCTTGTGCTTCGCCAACACATCCTGCCATTTCATCTTGGGCGTGGGAGGAAAGAAGTCGTCCCACTCGGGGGCCGAGCCGCACCTAGTACGAGTAGTCTGCTTCTCCTCCTCGTCAATCATCGGGATCGGCTGTGTGGTAGTCGACTGAGTGGTAGTCGACTGGTTAGTAATCGACTGATCGTCAGCGGCGCGGTACAGCATCCACTCGTCGTCCATCTCTGCAAGTGCATCAGTGGCGATGAGCTCAGGTGTCTCGACAATCTCCGGAGTCGAGACAATCGTCGGTGCTTCATCACACAGATTGCACCAGCAGTTCTTAGCGTGACCCAGCTTGAGGAAAGCAGCCACGTCGATGACACTGCCTGTCGGGCTCTTGGTAGACGGCGATGAAAGCTCAAAGAGCCCTTGCTCGCTCTGGAAGTGAGCATCTGAGGTGTTGATAGCTTGCTCGCCTCCGTCGATCTCGGCAACGCAGTCGACAGGCAGAATCTGGGAAAGACTCGGGGTGTGGCTGAGAGGTGATGGCGCCGGGTACATGTGGTCGACATCGTCCTCTCCGTCTCCAGTCTGCATCATGCTGCCGGAGAAGACCTCTCCGAGGACATCCATGTCGACCAGCAACTCGTTGAGACCAACAGGAGTGCTGGGTAAAGGCGTAAAGGAGACCGCCGAATCGATCATGTCGGGGTGCTCAACTACATAAGGCGACAAGACGATCTCGCTGTTGTGGCCAGTCAAACTGTTGGCATGGACGTACGGTAGCTCCTTGCCGTCGAGCTCGGCAGGGGTTGTTGCCTCATTCACGGTCTCAGCGTAACCATGCCATAGACCCAGGTATGGATTGCTGTCAAGCTCAGAGTGATCGTCGACTGGAGGAGCGCAGTCGTCTTCGAAGCAGGCCACCCAGGCGGCCATGTACGCATCGCACTGAGTCACGTCTTCTTCTGCGCCGGAAGAGCGGAGGCCTGCCAAGTACGGGTCGGTCGGCTCGGTTGCAAGGTATGGACTCTCATCAGTCGGGCGTTCTGCAGCAAGCGGCCCGAATCCTGCCGGATATGGGTCTGTCGGCTCCGTAGCAGTAGCAGGTGGTGGAACGTGCTCAGCCTGGCGCTCTGAAGCAAGAGGCCCAAAGCCTGTCGGGTACGGGTCGTACTCGGTCTGACATTCCGCAACAGTAGGGTCAAAGCTTGCCAAACACGGATCGGATTCGCCGTCGTCCTTCGAAGTTTTAGCCGTGAGGATGTACCAGAGGTTGGCAGCAGTAGGCTCAGTCGCTGGCGTCGGAGGCAAAGCAGCGGCGGAAGCATCGACAGTCCCTGCCTCTTCCTTTGGCATGCAGGTAGGTACGCCTCTCTTCACCGCATTCGCATACGTTGAGGGCTTGGTCGTATCCGGTAACCCTTTCTCCATCATATGCAGCTTACATGCCGTCGGCGGGAGCTTCACAGTCGGCTTCGTCACCTTTTGCTGCATTGGGAAGAAGCGAGACTGTCGGGGCTTGAGATCCAGGTCACCGCGCCAGAGCTGGAGCTCCTTGTTGAGCGGAGGCTCCTGCTTCGGTAGCTCCTTCGGTTCGGGCAGGCTTGACAGATCGTAAAACTTTGGTACACCGTCAGACCAGATGCCATTGCGGGTGAAGCATGGAAGAGCGGGGCACCAGTCTGGCAGAAAGATCGGAGAAGCTGGTGTCGGTGGTCGGTCAGGCTTGAGCTGAGGGAAGGTGTCCACGCAGAATGTTGGAAACTCCATTCTTGGCAACTGTGGAGGCGAAGGCGCAGGTGGTGGGAAGTAAGCGGGCATGGGTGGTGCGAAGCTAGTCATCGGCAAGACTGGCGTTGGTGATGGCACACTGGAAGGCGGCGTCGGGAAGAAGTTGACCATGTTCAGCGCTTGGTCGATCTCTCTTGACAGCTGGTCGTCAAGCATCTGAGCAGCAAGCTTCCTCTGGCTGCGTCTGGCATCACGGCGTCTCTTTGCTTCCTTCGTGCCTCTGCTGTTGCGAGACCGACGGTAGCGGGGTTGTGCTGAGAACTCTCCGCTTGATCTGTCCTCTGGCGGTGGGGTGGCTAGTGCCTCGAAGCGATTGCCTATCACAGTCAGTAATCGGTTATATCCTTGGGAGGTCAGACACACTGAAGCTGTGAGATGGAAGATGCATGCTGAGGTCGAGTGTCTCCTTTCTGCCCTTCACGTTCGGCATATTGCCGCCGAAGCTGAAGGCTGGATGCCATTCCTGCCGCTGATGGTGGACCTGGCCACGGCTCTGTCGTAGGTGAAAGGGGGCCGGTGAGGTATTGTGGTGGCCGCGGAACATGTCGACGAGGTTGCTCTGGTGCTGTTGCGGACTCTCTCGAGTAGGGATAGGGGACAATGGATGAGTGTATCAAGGTTGTAAGGGCTGTACGAGGTCTTGATCTTAGGTCTCTTGAAGTGTTCTCAGGTTGAATGAAGAGGAAAAGGTGGACTGGGCGGAGGTAAACACTGTGAGAAGGGAGCAACACTTCGGCAAGCCGAAAGTATTGTATGAGAAGGAGCATGTATCCATCAGTACCTACCTGCTGAGGATACCAGGTCGGCATGCCGAGATTGTGCTGGATCGAGATTGCAGACTTCTTCCTGGGTGGCGATCTGGCTTCACGGCATAAGGCATGGTCGTAGTTCTGCCTCTTAGTATTATATTGTGGTAGCAAGGTCGCATCGTACCTTAGACGGCGGTCGGAATACCGATGTCTTCATGAGTGAAGAAGGTGTGATGGTCCGGATCAACGGCATCATGGAGAGCAGTCATTGTGGGCTGGTCTTCGCGGTTGCCGAACCGGAAGGCACGCAGGTTGAGAAAACAGATCTTATTCCGCAGCATAAGGTAACATCCTTTCGCCCTGCAGACCCTTGGGACAGTGTACCGGTAGATGTTATGAGAGCGAATAGAGGACGTGGTAAGCTTAGTGATGACAAACTCCGGCTCCGCAAACGTTTGCGAACCCCACCTCTTTCGCTGCCGGCAACCATGGTCGTCTTGAACTCTCTGACTCTTCCTACGTACTCACAAAATCTCAATATTGCACATTATTCCCGCCTGCTAAGCTCTAGGCACCCTAGGAGTTTCTACCTTTCCGCCTACAAAGCTCCTGGGGTCGCTACATATCAGTGGATCGAGCCATATCCTACTCCACGTGCTCACCTCGGTCCTCGCAAACAGATCTGCTGCCTAAGCCGAAGTTAGCCACACGACAGCTGTACCAGGCCATGCCACCGATGAACGGCTCGAATGGTCCGACATCTCAGCCCAATGGCCGTAAGCGGCCTTCACAAGGCCGGATAATACCAGCAATACCACTCGCCTTGAGCAAGCCGAAGCCAGCCAAAGCCCAGCCGAGATCGGAGACAGATACAAGAGTTGGAGCAGCACCAAGCACACCTCAGTCCGCAACGACGAATGGCGCAGTACAAGCTCCTAATGCACAGGCTGCAAAGACGGTGGCAGCGTCGGCAGACAACATCGGGCACAGCACTGCCGTCGAGACCAACGAGCCAACCCAGAATGGCACTGCAGCGCCAGCAGCGGACACGCCGGTCTCGCGAGGCAGCGCTGCAATGTCTATATCCAACGGCGCAACTCCCGAGCCTGCTATTTCAGCGTCGCAACAATTCGGAGCGCCGCCTTCAGCTCCTCCATCCCACCAACAACCATTAGTCAGCCCAACCTCGGGACGCAGGCTTGCGGACAAGTTCGACATGCGTCCTCTCAGAACAGAGCTACCACCAGCTTTCGTCACTTCAGCAGAGCGCAACACACCTCAGTCGACCGGATCGATGGCACGTCGCAACACGCAGCAGTCTCAGATCACGAACCGCATTCATCACCCAAGCACCAGCAGTATCATCTTCGGTGGTCACGACTCATCGTCATCGTCCCCAGCACTACCTCAATCTGCCGACTCCGGCTTCCAATCTTCTCAGTGGCCGCCACTTGGCAGCGAGCGGCCGCCGCGTCAAGCGCCTCCGCCGGGGCATGGACATCATGTGTCAGAACCATTCATGCAACGCTCCCAGCATCAAGGTCCACCGCCAGGGATGGGCTGGAACATGCGTGGTCAGCCTCCATACATGCAAGGATACCAGCAGTTCCAGCACCATGGCCAGTCGTCCTTCCGCTACCCGCCTCGAGAAGTCTTCACGCCTGCTGAAGAGCGGCTCACGAATGGCTTCTACCCGCGCTCACGGTCTGGATCTCATGCATCATCCGCGATCAAACCTAACGAGGAGCTCCAATCACCAGTTGCACCTGATAGTGCATCTGACGCATCAAAGGCGCCATTCATGCCAGGCCCGCCACATCTTCGCCATCACCACCCACAGCACACAGCGCCGCCGCCACAGATGCCGCATCCGGAGATGGCAGCACGCTTTGAGAACGCGGAAGCCCTTCGTCATCACGTACAGTCTCAATACGCGAATCCGTTACTAGCAGACTGCCATTTGCAGATAAACGAGGATCACGATGGAGGCCGACAGTATCTTGACAGTCACAAGATCATCTTGGCACGGAGTCAGACGTTATTTGACCTCATACAGTCTAGCGAGCCACCTGCTTCCGCAGCACTGAAGACTCAAGTCCCCGTTCGGCTGAGAGGTCGGTACGTGCGCCTGAGAGCTTTCACCGACTGCGTCCAGTATCTTTACGGAGGTCCACTGGCTACTCTCAGCCAGCACAGACATCCGCATGGTACAGCGGAAGCGTTCGCAGCCAACGAGGAGCGGATGGAGAATGCTTTACAGCTAGTAGCCACCGCCGCATGGTTGAAGTTGCCAGCTGTCGCAGCGCGAGGCATGGATGTCGCACTGATGCTACTCCATTGGAACACATTGTCGAGTGTGCTTGCTTTCGCACTGGATGGCGGCCTCGGCCCGAACTGGACTGTCGATGACGGCAGCGATGTCTCGTGTGCCTCCAGTGATGACTCGCTTGGAAGACTGGATGGCACCGGCATCCCAACATACGACCCATATGCTACGGACTTCCTGCATCGTGTCATCGGTTTCACAGTACACATGTTCCCGCCGAACTTCTACCTTGATGCATCAGCGCCACAGCTAGCATCGAGTCCACGGCTGCCGGCTCTACCGCCTTCACATGAGAGCCGGCCTTCTCGCTCTGACCCGCGCCTGAGCCAGATCCGTTTTGGTGAGATACCGGTGGAAGACCACAATCGCCCGTCACTGGTCACGACCACTATATCCAGCATGCTGCTCTCATTGCCGTTTGCGCTTTTGAAATGCATACTGGAGCACAACGACCTGGTATTCCAACTCGGCGCGGACACGGTGTCAAGCATCATGCGTCAAGTGGTAGCTGAGCGGGAGGCGCGCAGGAAGAAGGTGTTGCAAGCACGGCCGGCTGGTCGTAATGATGACGGCATCGATCTACAGCTGGTGCAGAACATGTACTTCGAGGAAGAAGTAGAGCCGTCGGCTCACCATCGGGCGGGCTTTCGGTTGGCGAGATGTAGGAAGGGCATTGATACACCGCCATCGTCTGGGGCTGTTTCGGAGAAGTGAGAGGTTGAGATCTCGGCGGCGTCTAGCGTCTTGAGTACACTCAGCTCGCCTCTAGATGACATTTGTCAAGTGCGAAGGATTTGCGATCTGGGACGGTTGCATGACGTGGTTTACAAGCTTTCGTTCAATGGCTTTTGCATAGCAAGCGGGAGGCGTTTCGGAAGGGAAGAAAATCTGCAAAGGACGAATTTGGTTCACGATCATCCCGGATCATGATATTGGAAAAGGACGGACGCGGCATTACTGGCGCAGGTGGTTGCAGATATGGTGCCATCTGAATTGCAGATGTCCTTTGGTACGCGGAATGCCATGCACCATATTGGGAAAGCCCAAGGCTCTTTGGTGTTGAACATAGCTGGCTTTCAGTGTAGATAGCCTGACGAGCGACAATGTATCGACAAGGTATACAATCTCAGAGAATCGGTATCTACGTATCTTCCGTTCCTGCCTTTTTAAACCACTGTCTCGGGGATAGTAGTTCCCGATATGCCGAGTGTATGCCGAGTGAACCCCCCCGCCCGGCTCTAACGGCAAGATTGGATGCATGGAGTCGCCCAACGAGGCGCCCACCACGCCTCATAGGAAGGCGGAGTGGATCCGGCCGATAGCAACTCAGGAGTACGGAATCGCATCAAAATGTCTACCTCCCTACATGCTACTGTACGCTGTGCTGGACTGTTATCGACGGAGTCTGGACGCCTTTGGGAACCTCGAAAACCGGCAACCAGTCCTGCATTGCCGGCAGTCAGCACCGCGCCGAAGCTCCCCTCGTCCCGCTTGGACGCCTGGGCCTGAATCCTTGCTCTCGAGATGTCGAGCTCATCGCCAACCTCATCATCCAACGGCGACCCTGAAAAAGGCCATGGTGGCTATCACGACTCCAAGGTAGCCGGCGAGCCACATCTCACAGAAGCGCAAGAAGAAGTCCGCGAAGCAGCCGAACCTCCCTTCACCGAGAGCCTCGACCCGGAACTCCGTGGCGAAGGCAATGGCGCGGCGTTGGAAAAGGTCGCCTCCTCCAGACCTTCAGTGAACAGCATTCGTGCTGTGCCCAATGGCGGACTGAAAGCATGGCTGCAAGTACTGGGTAGCTTCTTCCTGTTTTGGAACACTTGGGGCATCGTCAACACTTTCGGGACATACCAGACCTACTACGAGACGGGCATCCTGAGCTCATCATCACCATCAGATATTGCCTGGATCGGTTCGACACAAGCCTTCTTGCTGATGCTTGTCGGGACGATTACTGGACCTGTATACGATGCTGGATATGTACCTCATCTGCTGGCAGGAGGCACTTTGTTAGCAGTATTCGGTCAGATGATGCTTAGCTTGTGTACGGAGTACTACCAGGTCTTCTTGGCACAAGCAGTATGCACCGGCATTGGATTGGGCTGCCTGTTCGTACCTGCAGTCGCGCTTCTGAGCACATACTTCACCACTCGACTGTCCACCGCAATTGGCATTGCCGCAGCCGGATCTTCTCTCGGCGGCGTCGTCTACCCGATCGTATTCCATCGTCTACAGCCGCAGATTGGCTTCCCCTGGGCGACTAGAGTTCTGGGTTTCATGATGCTGGCTACGCTTCTCGTGTCTAATAGTGTCATGAAAGTGCGAGTTCTTCCGGCAGGCCGGAGGAAGCTCCTGGATCTCAGCGCGTTCACGGAGCTGCCATACGTACTTTTCGTACTTGGACTGACTTTGGCGTTCGTGGGACTCTACAATCCGTTCTTCTACGTGCAGTCCTACGCGATCCAGACCGGCATTGCGGATCCCAATTTGGCCTTCTACTTCCTCTCGATCATCAACGCATTGAGCACCTTTGGACGAATCATTCCTGGATACATCAGCGATCGCATCGGACCACTCAACATGATCTTGCCGTGCACCTTCCTCACGGGCATACTCTGTCTTTGTCTGGCTGCAGCGCACACAGTGGCGTCTGTAATTGTGGTCCTTGCCTTCTACGGATTGTTCAGTGGAGCGCTGGTCAGCTTGCCGCCATCGATATTCGTACATCTGACGAAGAATCGAGCCGTGATTGGGACAAGAATGGGGCAGGGCTTCGCAATAGTCTCCTTTGGACTACTGATCGGAACGCCGATCAGCGGCGCGATTTTGAACGCGAGCAGCTTTACCTACGTCTGGGTATTTGGTGGCATCGTTGTACTGGGTGGTGGGCTGCTCATGCTCGGATGTAGAATAAAGAAGGGTGGGTTTAGCCTGATGGTAAAAGTTTAGCTTGAGGTGGATGTAATTGTTTTGCGGCATAGCCAAACAGAACCTGGCGTTCCTCAAACAAGGCTACAGCATCGAGTTCGACTGTAACGCGAGGGGACATTTCAGAGTAGAAGAAGCTTCCTGCTCTCACTTCCATGAACATGGATTGACACGGGGTCATATCTAGCCCTGTTCGCCCTCCCATTCTTGGTCACTGACTCCGGCCAGCAAGTGCTATGCGGGACTCATGCAACGTCCACAAGAGCCACTCGAATCTGTATGCCCCTGTCCACGCCCACAGGATCCCCTTGGCGCCACCTCCGTCCCGCCTAGCCGAAGCAGTCATATGCGTAGCACCACACCAGCGCCATCCCCGGCACGAAGTTGAGCGCCTGGTGATAGACCCTGGTGACAGCGGTGGGCTCGACATAGCCACCGATGTTGTTGGAGTTCCCATATCCACAACCCTGGATGTCGCTGCAGTCACTGTTGTCTGTGTAGTGCTTGCAGTAAGGTGTGCACAGTGTCTGGATCTCGTAGTGTGTGACGTTGATACTCTCGTTCGAGTCAGGGGTGGCGGTCGGGTTGATGACTTCTGGAGTGCTCCAGGTGCTCGTGATGTTTATTGCGAGGTCCGGCAGAGGCACCTTCTTTCCCGTCCAGCCTGGGTCTGCGAAAACGGCGGCACCGATGAGGGCGACAAAAACGAAGGCTTTAATGAAGTTGTGCATCTTGAAGGATAGGTGGTGTCGAGTCTTAAAGCAGTGGTCGGTCGAGTCTCTGTCCTTGCAAAGATGTTACAGCAAGTGATGTTTGGAGGGTAATATCCTGAATCAGAATGAATCTTGCACGGGTGTTTCGGTAATGTGCCTTTTGCATGTATGTATTGAACGGTGATTCGGAACTATCTACTATTCACATTTCGCCCATAAATAGCTACGTACATTCACAGCCCCTTCGGCCTGTACCAACTTCAGACTGCAGCCTTGTGCCGCTGTTCCTTCAAGAAGATCAGAGTGCCGACCAAGATTCACGCAACGCTATCATACGCCCGAACCAGCTGCTCACGTTTCTCGAGCAGTGAGAATATCGCGGATTCGATCAATTCTGGCGACAATGATCCCGCACAAGATCGCCAAGAACGTGAGTGCTCCTAGGGTGAAAGAAGACACCATGTTGCCCTCGGCGCTGTTAGTGACAGCGTTGTGGCATCCTCCGACGCCTGTGCACTTGCCTTGGTCATTAACCGCAGTGCAGTAAGGTGTGCAGGGAGCAATGTACAATGTCATCGTTGGTGTGAAGGCCAGGTCTGTGTTCGGGAGGTACATCGTCTCGGTCTTGGTGAAGAGCGCCGTCGTGGTCGTGTTGACAGCAAGCTCTGGCAAGGGCAGCGAAGTCTGTGCAGCGTGCACGAGTCCAGCACCGAGCAGCGGGAACAGTGCGACCAGTGCTTGCCGCTCGAGAGCAGCCAACAGTACGCCACCTGCGAGGATGCTGATCACCATGCCTGTACCCGGAGGGTTGTGGCTAACAGCAGCACCTCCGGGAGCGCCATACCCTTGCGCCCAAGTTTCTGCTGAGGATTTGGGCGACGCCGGAGTGTCGGAAGTCACCGGCAATGGGCAGGCCTGAAGACCACTGTCAGGATCAACATAGCAGCCGTTAGTCGAGTCTGCCTGGAGAATCTCGAGTGTCGGGCTGGCGGATGTCGTGAGGGTAGTGTCGGCCGCGTCCCTGTCGATTGGCTCTGAAAGAGATGTCGCAGACCCAGTACCGGAGGTGCCGATGGTGAGCATGGTCGAAGATGCCCACTCGTATGATGTAGTCGACGAGGGGACCTGGACGTCTCCGTCCGCATACGCCGTCGCTGCACCCAGTAGCAGGGCAAGAGGTACTGCATAGCTCTGACTAACGCCAAACACGGCAACGGCTGCTGATACCAAGAGTGCTGGAGGCGCAGAGAGCAAGTCGCCCGCACTCGAAGCCTTCGTCGGGCAAGGATATACGGCTTCTTGACAGTACTCTGGTGTGATAGTTGGCGTTGGTGTAGGAGGCTGGTACACCGTCGACGTCGGACACGCGAAATTGTAGACCAGCCCTCCACTGGTGGAGTAGCATTCCACCTTCTTTGGTAAGGGTGCTGGCAAACCAGTGGTCGGACTGCCAATCGTGAGCATAGTCGAAGTTGCCCACTCAGACGAGGTAGCCATTGAGGGGGCTGTGACGTCTTCCTCCGCGTGCGCCATTACTGCACCCAACACCAAGGCCAGCAGTACCGCCTCAAAGCGACCAAGCCCAAGTCCAACCGCACCAAGCATGACAGGTGCCCACAGAGGCTGAAGAGCAGAGCCTGAGCCAGAGGGATCATTACCAGGGCATGGGACCAATGGTCCGTAGCCGTCTTGCTGGCAGTAATACTCTGGAGTCGGCGATGGTGCCGGAGGCTCATTCGCCGCCGTTGGACATGGTACGTTGTACGCCAGGCCAGCACTGGTGGAATAGCACGCCGCTTTTTCCGCGATGTGTGACACGGTCGGCATGATTGTGGTGTATAAGGCTACATCAGTGCCCGTCGTAGGCATAGAGACCTCAGTCGTAGACATAGGCATAGCTTCCACAGGGGAAGCGTACGCGGTGGCGGCGGCCAGCAATATCACCACCAGCATCGCCACAGGATGCGATACACACAGCCAGCCTGCCACGAGAGCCAAGATCGTTACGCCAATGATTTTGGCGGTCGTAATACCGACATTCGCGTTTGCGCTGTTCGACGTGGTCAAGTTGTATGCTCTACACACATCGTCGAACCCTCTGTCACACCAAGCCTTCGGGTTCTCAGGCTTGAACTCAGGGACGTGCCTGGTTGGGCAAGGTGTCTCGGTCACACGGCCGTTGTTGGTCGCCCAGCACGTTGCTGTAGACATTGATGGAGTTTCCGATGCATGCTTGGTATTGAAATCCACGGTTATCGTCCTGGTCATCGTCGATGTTATAGTTCGCCTTGACAACTCAGCAGCCTGCGCCGCTTCGATCAACCGTAGAAGGACAAGCGCTCGCGTGACCAGTGATCCAACACCGCCATTGCGGGCATGAATGCCGCCTGTAAGCAGACCCGCGAGCTCCAGTGCAGCATCACCGCTAATACATCTCGAGCCCGCCGACCGCGCTCCTTGAACATCCGAGCACGGAAGTACCATACCATTGGCAGTGCACACGGGATTTGATCCTGGTGTCGGCGCAGCATAGATGGTAGCCACGGCTGTCGGGCACGGGACATTCCAGATCAGACCATCGACGGTGGATACGCAATTGGCCTTGTCGTCGGGTATTATGGACGATGTGGTAGTCGTCAACGGCGTCAGGGTCGACAGCGAGCTGTTAATGGTAGTCGATGTGCCGGTGAGCGTGTGCTCTGGGACATGGTCGGCCTGAGCTACGCCTGCTGCCGCTAGCAAGAGGATAGGTATCGCTTCGGGCCTGCCTGCTCCTAGGCCGACTGCGAGAGCCAGTCCGAAGGGTCCAAGCGAAGCGTCGAGCTTTGGAGGCGCCACGTTCGTAGCTTTCGGCACCGCTGTTGGGCTACTTGGACACACTACATCCCAGCCGTTGCTCGTACACAGCCCGCCGGGCCAGTTCAGCTTCAAAGATGGCGCCACGATGGTCGTATGCGGAAGTATAACGGTGAACGATGCTTCGGGCATTGATGTGGTTGTAGTCATTGCGGTATTGCTCGAGGTATGCGTTGGAACATGATCCCCCGACACCCTCCCAGCAACAAGTATAAGCAGCACCAGCAGCGCCTCGATGCGGCCAGCAGCCAGCAGTGCCAATGTGGCTGCAAAAGAGAACATCCACAGAAAATTCTCAAAGCCCTGCAGTACCGCATCTTTGCTCGACTCCGCAGAACTAGCAACAGGCTCCGGCTGCTTAGCTATGCACGTTGTATATGCGCAGCTATCGCAGCTTTGCGAGACAAGCGAGCACTCATCGTCGGTGCCACATGCTGGGCACACAGGCTCCGTGGAAGGGCACTCCACGCAGCGTTTGACGAGGGACCAGTAGCTTGCGGGTAGGAGATTTGCCAGCCGGGGTGTTTTGACATTGGCGGAGGAGCTTGCTGGTGTGTAGAAGGGCTCGCAGAGGGCGTCGCCGATGGGAGCGCATTGGGCTTGTCTGGCATCGATCCTAGGTGATGGTGTATTTACGCTGGCCGTCGTTGTCGTTATTGGAGCATTACTCGACAGTGGTGCTGGAGCGGCGCTTGTGGCGGCTAGTAGGCAAGCGGCCACTGCCATTGCAAGAATTGGGCTCATATTGTGGTATTAGTAGTGGTAGTCTGGTGATAAGTTTCGCGCTGAACGTGTCGTTTTGATATCGCTCTGGAGACGTGCGTGATATTGAGGCAATGATAGAGCGGAAAAGATTCTGCTATGGGGATTGTGGAAGAAATGTCGGAGAGGGAGAAGAGAAATAGAGCGAGAATATAAGCCATGTCAATACCTCTACCACAGTCACTGCAAGCCCGTCCTCGTGGCCCAGCATACCCTATAGCAGTCAATATGATACACAAGGCTGACGTACAAACACACCCGCCATGACTCCTCGCCACACAAGCAAACCTCCCCATTCCCCATCTTTACCCTCTGCTTTCACCACAAGCAAGCTCATCGACACATCGGCTTACCGATACAAAGCCTTAGCCCCTACAAATCTACTCCCAGTGACCGGCAACCCCCTTCTCACAAGCTCCTCCTCGATAACCTTCCACCTGCCCACCTCCTTCTCCTTGTGTATGGGCGTCTGTCTATTCCCATGCACTTTCACATTCGGCGCCTGAACCTTCAGTTTCTGGAGCTGAGGGGTCTCGAAGAGCTTCTTGGCCTTTACGGGTTTGCTGAGGTGGTTGTAGAGGTCGGAGAGGGTGGAGGAGGTGGAGATAGCGGGGTCGGGGAGGCGGTGGGAGGTCAGTTGGAGGGTACGTTTGATGAGCTATGAAGTGTGGTGTTAGCAAGGGAAGGAGGGTAGGTAGGAAGGGAGATGGATGGGTGGATGGGAGTGCGTACAGCCATTTTGAGGGCAGGGTCTTGGAGCGGAACATCCATCCAGTCTGCAGGCATGGGCCCACTTTGAGCTACCACGTTTTGTGCCTCGCTCAACAGCAGTTGCCCATCCTGCACTTGCTGCTCTGGCAGTACGTGAGGGATAGCCTGCAGAATCCGCTGCTCTGACTCTGCGTCGGTGAAGGTGACACTGATACCATTTCCGCCCGTCGCGCTAGGCTGTATCGTGCCATTCCTCGTGTACATCCAAGTCCCTGAATCGACTGCGCGAGGATAGCAGACTTGCCCAGCCGGTCTGCCCGCTTTCTGCAACACAAGCGCTTCGACCATGATATGATGAAGCAGCATCTCCCATTGCTTGTTGGTCAAGTCGAGCTTCTTGGCAGGCACGAAGCCCACATACTGCTCCCCCTTGTCCGCTCGTGCCTTCACCCAGTCTGTGTTGCCTACTCTTTCCAATCCATCCCAGCTCGTCGCGGGGACATAGTCTTTGTGCGTGCCGGGCTCAATGATCCTCGCGACTTCGTACTGCCGTCCGGTCTTACTTGTCTTGACCTCGAGCTCATCTCCTTCGTCCTGCGTTTGGAGCTCCTCAGATCTTCGCTTCTGCTTTTCTTCACGAGACTTTTCGGCCTCCCGTGACTCCTTTGAACCGAAGAGAGTATTCTGCAGCCGCTTATAGAAGGGCAATTCGGCAGCATTTGGGGATGTGGTATGAAATTGGCGTGCTGCTTGGGCACGGCATGCCCTGCAGACGTATTGCTGGGTCGATGTAGATGAGGCAAGGCGCAATGCCTGTGCGGCTGTACGTGGATTGGACATCGTGCTGGCTAATTAATCATGACCTTGACGAGACGGGAGCTCTAGAAGTTCAACGTGCAAGTCTCGGAGGTGAACATTCGCTCCGCATGCCAAGAGATATCACGTGTAGCGGATATTCACAGCTGGGAGAGGCATAACTATAACTGGAGATCCCCATTGCATGTGTGACTGTTTGTCTTCTCTTGAATATGTTCGCCATTTCGAACCTTACAGTGCAGAGGAGTGACAGTGACAGCATGCCTACTGAGATCCAGTCAACTAACACGCACATGGCTCGGAGTTTCTTCGCCGCTTCAGAACGAGTAATTATAGTCAGCCCAAATTTTCCAGCTACCATCGATTAGGCGAGTCTATTCAGACTCGACTCTTCACACCTAGGGCGCTTGGTCTAGGGGTATGATGTGAGTAATAATCACGCATCATGCGGTTGACGAGCAATATCTAATATCCATTAGTTTCGCTTCGCATCTTCGATTATTCGAACGATTGGCTTGTGAAAGGTCGTGGGGTAAGTGATTGTGATTTCCATCTCATCTAAATCAGATCACTAACATGATATTCAGTTCAATTCCCACAGCGTCCAATTCAAGGAGCTATCACCTTCTTTTTTTTCTCCTTCTCGCTGTGCGTGGTTGACTTTTGCTTCCCGAGCTTTATGTAACTCATCCTTGGGAGCTTTATCCTTCAGCGTTGCTTCTGTCGTTCTCGACATGTCTTTTAGTCGAGGAATAATTGAGATCTAGGTGTTCAAATTTGGGCGTGAAATCGAGACGGATTCTCGGCGTGAAGTCGGAAAGGCTTGGCATCGAGAGTGGCGGCAGCGAGGTCGCCTCCAATACACAACAGCGACCTCGCAGACTCCCCTGGGTAGGAAACGTACTCCGGTCCTTTTGCGCGGGGACAAGTCCAGAAGTCTGGATAGCAGGATATCAGGGATGCCGTCCTTTCCCGGATCACATGCAATTTGCTCGTTCGACCACCCGACCTGAACTTTTCTCAAACACCTGACTCGGACATCAAGTTGACACTGCACCAAAGACTGTACTACATACAGAAAGCGTCAAGCCCACTCGTCGACTGCTTTCTGACAGCTCAGCTGTTCACAACGCAAAAAACTCCTTTCAACACATCACAGCCAGCGCAGCCAGCCTGACGATGGAAACCGTAGACTCCTCGGCGTTACTGCTGCTTAATCTTCCAGACAAAGCTCTCGCCGGCATCGACTTACTATCTTTCACGACGACACCTCGGTTCAAGGGCGTGAAGAGCTTACCTCCGGGCTTCCACTTCGCTTTCGTCGGGGCCAGCACAGCGTTCTCGGAGAGACATGGCATCTGGTTCCGTATCACTGATCTTACACCTGGAGCTGGTCCGCCGTTGTTCGTATTGAACTGGGATACGGCGACGGAGACTCTTGCAACTGTCACGGATGAAGCTGAGAGATTGCGGTGGCGAGCCAATCTGGGAAGCATATGGAGGGAAGGTTTGACGCCGTATCGGCAGTCAACGGCCAGCGCCACCGAAGATGGAGAAGCGCAGGAGGAACTCGTCGACTGGCCGAGTCTGACGTCGTATATTGAAGAGGCGTTGCTGTGCAGGGTCACCGGTGGCGATGCGGATCACTGGGCACTCAGCTCTGCAAGCTCTGCGAAACGAGATCTGGAAGCTATACCCGGCCTGACCAACGAAGACATCAACCTACAAGCCGATAAAGAGCTGAGCTTTCTACCGATCGACCTCAAACAGACATGGCGAGAAGGCGCCACAGGCCGAGAGCGCACAGATGCCGCCCAAGACAGGACATGGGCACTGAACGCTATCATCGACGAACACTGCAAGGATGGCGACATGATGGAGATAGTCGGCGAGCTACAGTTTTGCTTCCTCATGATACTTACTCTTAACAACTTCTCCTGCTTGGAACAATGGAAGCGCATACTGACCCTTCTATTCACCTGTCGATCGGCAGCCGCCACGAAATCAGAACTCTTCGTGCAAGCCATCAAAGCACTCACGCTACAGCTGCAACACTGCAAGCTAGCAGATAGTGGTCTCATCGACTTAGCAGACGAAGGCGGCTCCCTCCTGAAAGACCTCCTCGTGCGCTTCCGGAAGAGTCTGCAAGGTCTAGGCGGCATAGGCGTACAAGATGTAGTAGACGAGCTCGATGATTTAGAAGACTACCTGCGCACAGAGCACGGTTGGCAATTCGGTGGCTCGTTCGCGAAGAGCGGCGTACTGGACCTCGAAGACGGGGAGCAAGTGCGTATGGACACCACGGCTTTCGACGAGGATGATGAGACTGGCGAGTATGCGCCGCAGATTGTTGATCTGACGCCGGAGCAAGCGAGGTTGTTGAATGTGGGCGGCGCAGAGGATCTGCATCATAGTATGAGTAAGACTTCTTTGCACGAGGTCGCGTCTAGCGAAGACTCGAGCGATGATGACGAGGAAGAGAATCAGCCTGGGAGTGGTGGTGAGTCGGAAGAAGCGGAGGACTTGGAAGACATGGATGCTCGGTATTGAGAACGCAGAGAGGGCTAGACGTCAATGCTTAGTATGATGTCGGAGCATACACTCCGGCGATGAAGATGAGGATGAAGACGACAAGGACAGACACAGAAAGAACGAGCCGGAAAAGGTAGACGACCTGATGGAAGCGGACATGCGATATTGGTGGACTACCGCCGTTGATGCAAATCGCAGTATATACACGACGTACTTCCATGGAACGAACCAGCCCCGTCGGCTGCTACTCGTGGCGGTAATGGAAGACGGCGTGTCAGTCTCAGAAGAAGATATATCGTCTCTGTGTCTGAAGGTAGTCAGGGACGTAACGATTTGAGATAAGGAGATGAGGCTAGCACAGATGTGTTCCACTACACCCTCTTAGCACGCCGGTAAGTAAGTCTAGCGTGCTTTTGCACATCCGATTGATGAGTGGCAGGGCTTGTTGCGAATGGGAGTTGTTCCGGACCCCTACTCCCGCAATCCGTAATCGCGTAAGCTTACGGCGATCAGTGACAAGAGGCTGCAAGCGCACGGCATAGTACAGTCCACTGTAGAAACATTCACATACAGCATGCTACCTTGACCTCATTACTCATGACTCAACGGAACGCTCCTTCACATGGTGAACCTCTGCCGCGATCCCTCCTCGTCCCAGCCGAAGACGCGCCAGTGATGGTATCTCTGCCTCCCCATAGCCCTCCTCTTCTCCCAACACTTCCTCACCAAAAAAGCCGTCGTAGGCAAACAAGCACAAATCACCGTCCCATCCCCCTCCACCACACTCCAAACCGCAATCCCCATCCGATCCCACGTAGGATTCTCGCTATACCCAAAATCAACCAGATACTCTAACCTCACTGCACTGCAGACCGTCACTGCCAAGCCCGCAAGGAACATAGCACAGACGCCCACTTTCTTGCTAGCGGAGATCTCGAGTTTCAGTAACCGCGGGATGGGCAGGAACATGACGACGAGATCTAAGAAGATGTTGATGCCGGCCGTTGCGAAGATGAGGGCGTGCGTGTCTACACATGAGCCTTCTCCGGAGGTGTCGTCGTGGGTCCAGGATAGCCAGGCGAGGTCGATCGGGGTGCATTGGAAGACGACGGCGAAGAACATGGAGATGGAGTAGGCGGTGCAGAGTCCTATCGCGGTGTAGCAGGCTTTGCGGAAGGTGGTGAAGCACGAGCTAGGGAAGAGGCGGAGGTAGAGGAAGAGGATTGAGATCTTTGCTGTCATGATGACGATGACGTAGAGGATCTCTTGGACGTAGAAGAGCTAATGGGGTCGTGTTAGCTATAGGCATCTCTAGGAAGGAAGGTAAACTCACACGCAAGACAGAGGTTATCTGGTCTGGGGATAGAGTCCAGATGTCTCTGCCCAAGCCGTAAAAGCCCGCTGCGTGGTGGTGAACGTCAGCCGAAGGTCCTCACAGCTCATACTCAAGCGGACACGAACTGAGGTAGGTCACGGGATTGTTAACAGTCTGTAAGACTTGCGTCCCAAGAATGATCCAGTCGTCGGGGCCCATCCCTGGGCCATCGAGCCACGAGGAGCACCGCGAAAGAATGCGGGCAGCGACTAGCAGCGTGGAAATGCTCCAAAACACCCATGAGACTGTGGTGATCAATCCGACTCGGTTCCTGATGGGCGCTCCGCATTCTGTCATCTGATAGTCCACCGCCGCTGAAGATGGTATTAGCTAGAGTTGAAGCGTTGCATTCAGGTCTTTTCAGAAGACGTACCCAGCCTTTCCACCACCGTGCAGTTGCTGGTAACGCAAGCGGTCAGATCGTGCTGCAGCTCGGCATTGGTGCATATGCAGCGCAGATCATGATTAGACGCGCAGTATTTGGGGACAGTGTTGAGAAGGCATGTTGACTAGTATTCTTCGGTCAGCGCGAGAAAACCAGTCGCAGCATTTGAAAGGTCAGGCGTACAGCGCAACCGGGTAATGGTTTCTGGGTCTGCCGGTGGACGGCCAGGACAACGTCAGAGCTGACCGTTGTCGAATCTATGGCGATTGAAAGAGCTTCACATGCCGATAGAAGAATGCTACAGGCAGCGATAGCCGATGTAGTTCGCATTTCGTTTGGTCCAGCAGAAAGGGGCTTCCATTGTGCAGGATTGGGTCAGAGCTTTGTATGTATGAGATGGCAGCACTCTATCGATCCATGGGGAATAATGGAAGACTCGTATTTGCATGTTGTACCAATTCACAAGAACTCGCCCGCCTGATGAATTGTCATACGTCGATAGGACAGGGTCGAGGGACTGGGTTCTTGGAACTCATAAGGTCATGCGATCTGATTTCGAAAGGGCTCGGAGAATATGGGTGGCGAGCACTTCGCGTGGGCCGTTCTGGCTGTCCCTCTTTCCTGGTTGCTGGCTCAGTGACCCGTAGCGATTGGGGCAGGCTGTTGCGCGGGCTGTGATGGGCCTAGCGCCACGTGTACGGCAGCGATGACTGGCATGTGCAGTGCTTGGTATTTCTTGGAGCGATCTAGCGGACGCTCTTCATCGCGTCTGGCTATGGAGCAGGGCAATTGCCGGCGAGTGACATGCTCGCCTTTGTCGCTGTGAGCCGGACTCCGTTCTGCATCGCTGCTAGTAGAGCCCACGGGGCAAGGGAGGGTGGCATGAACTGGTACGCAGATGGCACACAGCTGAGCATGCGGTTTAGAGTTGTGGGGTGTTGGTCGGGAGTGGCTTCCGGGACGTTCAGCTGTCAGATAGAGTGCGCAGATACATATCGCTCAAGACCGATCTGCCAATAAGAGTAATGCGTAGCTATAAGAGCGATCAGCTTTATTGCTCGGAGTCTCCTACCGAGAGGAGAATGCGAAAGTCTGTCCCATGTTTCGCCTATTTGTTGTGGCGAGAGCCTAGAATGATCAGATCTCGTGCAAACTCTGCTACGGCCTTCCTTGTCCAGCAAGAGAATGAGAGCATCGGGTTTGTGCAACTCGCTGACATTTGGCACCCTTCGCTTGCATCTCAGACGAGACTTGAGCTCTTGTATTCGCCACCAGATGCCTTGCGGCCACGGCAATAGTCGGATATACTGGACGTACTCTAGCAGGTGTCTCATGCAAGTGTGCGAGAATCATGCCAGAACGGACACCGCGAGATCATGCAGATGAACGCATTTAGGTCTGGAGCGACCTGGTATGTATCTTGTATCGCGAGCGAAAGAGTGGCGACTTCCATTGTCACCGACACTCGGTACGACTCTCGGTGGTGAAGGTATACAGGATTGTGAGTTACGCGGAAAGGTGTATATCCGAGTGCACGTGATATCTCTTGGCAGGTTTGCGGAGTCAAGGTTCACCTCCAAGACTTGGCACTATGTAACGCCGGCTGAAGAGAGCACGAAGCTGAAGCTGCAGGCGATGATGATGAAAAGTCGAGGAAGCAGATGACCCACAAGACAGACACTCAATACTAAAACCACAAAAAGCGGTCGGTACACAACTATCCAACGATCACTGCCGTCTATCCTAGCCGTGCGTCTACGAATACGTGCGCTCATCTCCTATCCCTCCATATCAAAGCTGCGGAGCAACCTTCCTCCATTCCCTCAACAACTACCCCTCTCCTCAATGCGCCAAAGCAACCTGACTAGCCCCCTGCGCCGCCCTCTTCAGCTCCCCAATCGTAACCTTCCCCTCCTCATCCCCCTGCCCATCCACAAACTCCTGCGGAATCTTCTCACTCAAATTCACCGCCGTGAAACTCTTCGGCAACTTCACCGTATGAAACTTCCCCCTCAAAGTCTCCAAAATCTCTTTCCACTCAATATGCGGCGTTAACCCCCTTCTCGGCGCACACCCAATACAGTGCTTAGAGTCTAGGACGACGTCGAGAGGGTCGAAAGTATGGCACCCGGGGGAGATGGTGATGCGGATAGAGTAATTGTATTGGGAGTCCGGGTTTGAGGGGTCGATGTCTGCTTCTGCGTTTTCGGATTCGTAGAGTTCGAAGCAGATTTGGGAGAGGTAGTCGAGTTCGGGGATGGCGTTGCGGGCTATCTTCGTCTGAATGCCTCCCTCAAGTATGCAGTTAAGGAGGGTGTAGATGTGGGATTCTTTGGTGAAGTAGATGTAGCTCCTAGAATCACCGCTCTCCTGCACGTCTTCCAGATCCCTAACGATCTCCTTCAATAGCGGCAGGCTAGTGAGGAGGCCGATCTCAAGTTTCTCCGTATCCGTGATACCGTACTCCTGCGGTCCAATGAAGTCGAACAAAGTCTTACTCAACCCGTAAAGCTCATTGAGCTTCTCAAGCCTAGCATCGACCTTGGCCTTCGACTCCGGCGCATTCGCATCGCCTCTGTAAAGACTGAAGTACGACTCCCTCGCATAAAGATCAGGCCTCACATTAGCGCTAGGGTCCAGCCCCATCGCGCTCTTAGCAACCGACATCAGATCCTGCGACCGTCTCCTAAAGCCCATCCTCTCACTCAACGTAGGTCTTTCAGCGCGCCTCTCAGCAGCAGTCGCTACAGGAGCAGCTGAGCCATCAGTACCACCCGTCTCACTCTTCGGCGATGTCAGCCCTGACGCAGCAGACGCATCAGTAGCAGCCGTATCGCTCCTCTTCGGCGACATCGACTCCAAGTCCTCCACGCTCACCTCCCTATCGTCCCCCTCATCCTCCCTTATCGGCTGTTGCCTCTCATGCGTGCTCTCAAACTCCGCCCTCAGCGTCTGGCTCTCTGTCCGATGAAGCCCCTGCATGCTAGCCACACTCCCCTTCCTCTCCTCCTCTTCGGCTAGGATGCTTTTGCTGGGCGTAAACACCCACTCCAAAAACTGCCGATTATGCAGCGCATCAAACTTCATCGTATCATAGAGCTCAGAGATCTTACTAGGATCCACTTTCTCCGCATCCGTGAACTCCGCGAACAACTTCTCCCACCTCTCCCGAAACAAATCCGCATCCTCGCCCGTGCACCATCTAGCTTGCACACTCGAAGCCTGCTGATTAACCTTATCCGCCGTCTCACTATCCTTCTCACTCCCCAACGGAGCTTTCTCACTTTGTGCAGAAGGATGCTTCAACTTCTCCAAACTAACCACCGCCTCACTCCCCTGCAACGTCGCAAAATTCCCCCTCATAACCCTCTGATGAAACTTCATCAACTCCACCACATCCCTCACCACCAAATAAGGCTCCGGCGTCCCATCCTTCGGCCACGCAAACTGCTCCGGCGCCTTCTCCCCTTTCCTCAACAACCCCTTCAACCGCTTTTTCACCTTATCCATCTCATCCTTCGCCGCGTTACTGTCATCCAACAGATCCTTCCGTATCTTGATACGTTCCGGTTCGATTTCCTTCTCGTCCAAGAAGGCTGAAGCGAATATCTGCGCCGAAGTCATGACGCGGCGCTCGGAGGAGGTGAACAGTTTGACATCGGTCAGAACGTCTCGGTTCATGAGTAAGAGGTCGTTGCGCATGTTCTCGCCCAAATCCGCTGCCTGGTACCTAGCCGAATGCGTCGGCTCGCCACCCCATTTCATCACTAATTGCAACTTATCCAGCACCAAATTCCCTTCTGCAGCCGCAGCACGGGACATCGTGACCTCCGAAATCGAATCCTGTCGCTTCTGGGCTTTGGCTCTGGGATCTTGGTCCTCTTTCGCATTCTCCTCATCACCCAACGCAGCCTTTGTCTCCTTCTCCGCCTTAGAAATCTCGTTCTCCTTCCACTCCACCCCACCACCCTCCTTACTCTCACCTTCCTCTTTCTTGTCCTTGTCTTTATCCTTCTCCTTCCCCTTATCTTTAGGCTTCTTAAACATAGGCTTAATCTGTACCTTCGTTCCCGGCAAGCCCTTCTTCCTCCTCAGCGCATTCTCCAATTGCCGCAATTTCCCTCTGTCCTCTTGCCCTTCCTGGATAGCAACTTCCACAGCTTTCTGCACGCTCTCCAGCGCCGCTTCCCCAACCAAAAGCACCTCCTCCTGATGCCCTTTGAGTAGATCGACAAAGGGCTTGGTATGGAAAGTAAACTTGAACTTCTGCTTCGGTGTCCTGTCCGCGTGCCGGATGACTGCCACCATACCCTTCAACTTCCACTGCGATTTCGAAGCCGGTGCTGGAACGACACGGGGTTCGCCTTCCTGGTCGTTGTCGTGCTCAGCGTTCATCTGCTCATCGCTCAGAGCCTTCGCTCCTCGATCATCAGCATATCGCGCATCGCCCTTCACAGGCGGGACCGGACCCGGCGAAGTAACAGCCGGAGGCGGCAGCACATCCTCCTTCCCGACCGGGATACTCGGTCTCGTCGGCAGACCTGCAGACCTCTCCAGACTCGGCGGGCTCGTGATCGGGCTTGTGGTTCCGCTCGGACTCCTAGCCCCAGCAATTCCACTCCCTGCCCCACCCTGCTGTCTGTGGTGAGGCACAGCATGGCCCACGCTATCCCTCAATTGACTGATACTTCTTGAGTGGAACACGCTCTTTAATGCATTGCCAGTAAACGTGCTCTTCCTGTGCACACCCGCCTTCTCCCCTGCGGTGCCATTGATCGGAAACCCATCCTGACTGCCATCCCCCTCCTCGCTCGGCGTAGCCCTATTCCCATCATACCTCAGCTTCTCCCTAACAAACATCGATTTGAGGATTTGAGCGGCCTTGTCGTAGTAGTCGTTGTTGTCTTTGACGAAGGACCAGCCGTTCACATCAATCACGTAGCTCTTGTCTTCCACGCGGAGGAGGTCGAAACCGCAAACTCGTTGCCCAAACCCTGTAGCGATCTTCGCGGCCATAGTCTGCTCTTCTTTCGACAAGGAAGTGACGTAGCGAATCTCCTTGCCATTCGGGTTACGCTTGACAACGCCATCCACTACTGGACTCTTCCTTGTCTCTGCGTGGCAGAAGTCTGGGCCTACGGTATAGGCCTTGACATCCTCCGCGTTCTCGACCTTGAGGAATTGCTCGTAGATGTAACTCTGCCCTGGTTCAGTAATAGCGCGAGGGATGACGAGATTGGCGTCTTTCTCCGAGCTCTTATTGTTAACTTTCCGGAAGAGCCTCCTGCCTCCACCGCCTTGGGACTTAGGGTAGTAGATATTGATATTGTGATCTTCGCCACTGGTAGGTTTCTCCACGAAAGGTTTGGTTAGGCGATGGCCGTCTACTACCAGGGTGTCGTTGTCGTCTTCCATGTGCACATCCACCGGCGCAGCCTGTCCGCCTCCTCGTCCATCGTCAGAGCCCTCTAGTTCCAGCCCTGCAAGATCGTAGGCGCGTTTGGCGATGTACTTTGTCAAGATTACGGGTCCTCCATCCCTGCTGACTTCTATTCTTTTGGGCGTTGGTACACCGAGGTGGTCCAGTATGCGTAGGCAGAGGCGACGGTCCCAGAGGATGGTTTGCATAGCTAGATCGTTGACGCAGAAGGGTTTGCGTAAACGCGCGTATGCGATCGCTTTCTCCAAGGGGAACCCATCTGAGAAGAAGCTGATCAGGAAGTCACACATAGGCCAGTTCTCCACGCTCTCATCCAGTATCACTTTGTCCCCGAATATTATAACATCGAACTCTCCTTCTTTGCCTACTATGCGGTTGAGGATATTCCGGGAGGGTTTCGAGCGGGCTTTGCTGTCTAGTGCGCATATCCCTATCGTTCCGACGCGGTTGGGGTTGAACGTGTTGCTGCGGTCGGCTGAGGTAGATCCAGAGGTCGGATTGTCGGTTGAGACTCGCCTAGAGACTCCCGGCGTGCGACCTCTGATGGTGCGACCTGTAGAAGCGCGCGGTGGAGGACCTGGGATTGGTGAGGTTGGTGAGCTTATCGAAGAGCCGGTGGGTGTGGAGGTAGCTATTTGTTGTAAAGCGGAGCCGCTGAGGGAGGGTGAGAGCGCGCCGTTCTGGCTCGCTGTCGTCACGTTGAAGTCTTGAAGTGATCGTGTCGTTCGGTCGGGCTCCTGTTGTCTGAGCGAGCCATCTTGCTCTGAGCTCCCCGTCGTCGATGTGCCTCCAGTAAGCATCCCTTTGCCATAGTTGTACAGCGAATTGAACGACTGCCTATTCGACTCCAGGTCCGGCTCTGATCTCCTCACAGCGCTCGACACACCGTTCATATCCGACAGTGTACTCGTACTCGCTCCGGCATGGCTCGTCCCACCCGACAAAGTCCCCTCGCTAGGTGTGTCTTCTACAGCACTGCCCGACATTCCTGGCTTGTTGTTCTCCTCTTGACTTGTCATACTGCTGGGAGGGAGAAGGGGACTCTCAGGCATATCAGAAAGTCTCGAACCACGGCGGGAAATATTTTGGTAGCGATGATTTGGCTTTGGAGCGGGCGGCGGCATAGAAATACTGGCTCGGTCCGTTTCGCCTGCTGTTGCGTCTATGTCTGCATGTCGGCCTTTGCGTGATAAAAATGCTGATGTGGATGATTCGGAGAGAGGATGGGAGCGAGTCGAGTCGTTTGAGGTTGTGCGGGAAAGGTCCTCCATGATCGTTGTTGCGTTATCATCCCAATAGACGGCAGATGGTAAGGTTCGAACTAGCAAATTTGGTAGCCTCACTGCAACATAATTAGTCTGCTGGTCTGACAAGATTCCTCTCCAACGATATGCAAGACAGTGTATCAACATACGAATTGGTATGCTATTGTGAACTTGAGCACGCGACACTGGTTTCTCACCTCGTGCACAATGCCCCCACCGTGACGCTGATCTGCCGGCAAGGCTGCGGGATGCAAGGGCCTGCATTAGCTATCGATAAGAGAAAGCTTGTTTCCTGCAGGCTTCTCGAAAAGTTTCCCCGAGCTCGAACTTCAGCAAAGACGCAATTGAAAGGCCATTGGGAGGATAATGGGCGACAACATGACGGACGGACGAGTCACAAAGCGCCAGAAGCTCACCAATGGCACTGCCCAACCGCAACGCAAACCGGGCACCTCTCGCCTCTTCGCGCCATACCGAACGATTGGCCTGGTCTCTCCGACAGCGGTGCCCTTCACTTCCGTCCCATTAGGCAAGACGACCTTTCAGATCACGACGTCTGTTGGTCGCAGTCTCCAGACGTATGATATCCGGACTGGCTTGAACTTGGTCTTCATTACTCGACCGCAGACGCCTGGGCCGATTACAGCGAGCATAGCATGGAAGGACAAAGTATTTGGCGCTTGGTCTGAAGGCGACGATGGTGCAAGAGGTGTTTGGGTGTTCAAGCGCGGAAAGAGAGAAGCTGAGTTGGAGATACCGCGAGGTTGGCGGCAAGATGTAAAGGCTTTTAGCTGCTTTGGAGGCTGGATTATTGGGGTGTGCGATACTTCGTTGCTGGTGTGGAAGACTGGGACATATGAGCTATACACAACGCTCGAAGGTGTCTCGCCTGTGCCATTTACGGGATGCATGTCGAGTCTGCCAACCTTCTTGAACAAGGTTATTGTTGGCAGAGAAGATGGCAGCGCAGAGATATGGAACGTCTCGAGCGGGAAACTCATCTACACGATCCTGCCGCCTTCGAGTTCTTACGGCGCCGTTACAGCTATCGAACCAACGCCGGCCCTTTCCCTAGTCGCCATCGCCTACGAGAAAGGCCCACTCCTCATTCACGACGTCCGCACCGACGAGATAGTCATGCTACTCAATGCCTCCGCCGGTGCACCCATAACGTCCATCTCCTTCCGCACAGACGGGCTCGGTGCAGGCGAAGATGGCCAAAAAGCAGGCGTCATGGCCACCGCTTCCACTGCCTCCGGCGACATCACGTTCTGGGATCTCAACGAAGGCGGCCGCAAAGCCGGAGTGCTACGTTCAGCGCACGCTGATCCTACACCCGACACTCCAGGCGGTGTCAGCAAGATCGAATTCCTCTCTGGCCAGCACACGCTCGTGAGCAGTGGACTGGACAATAGCTTGAAGACATGGACGTTCGATCAACCAATATACTCTCCCATCCCACGGAGGCTGCACGAACGAGGCGGGCACGGCGCTCCGATCACCAAGCTCGAATTCCGGCCCTCCGCTTCCGATGGTTCAGACGACACAGGCAAATGGCTCATGTCCGCCTCCCACGACCGAAGTCTCTGGGGCTGGTCTCTCCGTCGCGATAATCAAAGCACCGAACTCTCTCAAGGAGCCGTGCAATCTAAAGCGAAGAAGCAGGGCCTGCTCTCCGGGTCAAACCGCGATAGCTTGCAAGACTTGAAGTGCCCGCCCATCACAGCCATGGCTTGCAGCCTGAACCGCGATGGCGGGATAGGAGCTATCCCAGGTAAACATCCCATCTGGCAGAATGCCAAGGGCAAGAAGGTCGATGCCGAAACTTCTGCTATGACGGGCTGGGAGAGCGTGGTCACTGCTCATGCGAATGATAATAAGGCCAGGACGTGGTTTTGGGGAAGGAAGAGGGCTGGGAGATGGGCTTTCACTACTTCTGACGAGTCTCCAGTCACGAGCGTCGCGATAAGCCCGTGTGGTACTTTCGCGGTGGTAGGGAGCGGGAAAGGTGGGATCGATATGTTCAACTTGCAAAGTGGAATGCATCGACAGCGATTCCCGGCGAGACTGACACCGCAGCAGGCTAAGCAGCTGAAGGTCGATCTGCTGAAGCATGGCGTTAGTGAGGAGAAGAGCTCCGATGGGATAAAGATCTTTTACCGTGGGCAGGGGAAACATGGTAGCTCAGTCGTTGGGCTCGCAGTCGACAACCTCAATAAAACCGTAGTCAGTGCCGGTAGCGATGGGAAGGTCAAGTTCTGGGACTTCAACTCTGGACTGCTGACCGAGCAACTCGACTGGGGCGTGTCTACTGGCATTACCGGTATGCGATTGCAGAGGGGTGCTGAATTGGCAGGTTTCGCCTGTGAGGACGGCTGCGTAAGAGTCGTAGACATCACGACGAGGAGACTCATCCGTGAACTCTGGCCCTCCCGTCCATCAATACCCGCTCTCCAGAATGTAAGGACCTCGGACTTCACTTTCTCCCCCGACGGCCACAGGATTGCAGCCGCTATGGGCCAGCTCATCTTGCTCTGGGATTTGCCCACGGGACATCTGGTGGATGCTTTCAAGCTTGTAGCAGAGTGCACTAGTCTGGCTTTCTCGCCTACGGGAGAGTTCTTGGCGACTGCGATGAGTGATAGTGTGGGCGTGGATGTTTGGAGTAACCGGGCGTTGTTCGTGCATGTGGGTACGAGACATATTGGTAGTAGGGAGTTAGAGGCGATTGTAGCGAGCGATACGAAACAAGCACCGACTGCTAGTGGGGAAGGTGGACAGGAGATGATTACGGCTGGTCAGGCTGAGGAGGATGATGAGGTTGAGGATGGTTTACTTGATGGTTTAGATACAGAGCCAGACCTCGACCAGCTGTCCTCAGATCTGCTGAGTTTGTCTCTGGTACCGCGGTCAAGGTGGCAGAACCTCTTGCATCTCGACTTGATTAGAGCGAGGAACAAGCCCATCGAGCCGCCGAAGAAACCGGAGAAAGCGCCTTTCTTCCTTCCATCTTTACAGGACCGACAGAAGGCATTGCCGTCAGGGGAAGATGCACAGGCCGGGACTACAGCAGCAGAGCTCGAAAAAGAACGCTCCCGCGTGCTGAAGCTCACCCGCGAAGGCGGGCGTAGCACTTTCTTCACTCTCCTGCAAACCGCCAGCAACACCGAAAGCTACGCAGACCTTCTCTCCCACCTCAAGACCCTATCTCCAGCAGCCGCGGACATCGAGATACGCTCCCTCAGCTCGGAGGGTGAGGAGATGATTACTTTCGTCAACTCCCTGACATGGCTCATGCGGGAGAGAAGGGGTTTCGAGCTAGGACAGGCATGGATGGCGGTTTTCCTACGCATTCACGGGGATCTCGTGGTCAATGTTGAGGCTTTGAGAGATGCGGTAGCGGAGTGGAGGGAGGCTATGGAGGAGGAGAAGAAGAGGGTTGGGAGGTTGGGAGGGTATTGTGGTGGGGTTGTTGGGTATCTTCGGGCTGCTAGGGTGTAGGGGTAGGAGGTGTGTATGCTGTACAGAGGGATTTCTGGTCCTGCTTTGCTGATCTTATGCTTGTTTGTTGTTTTATATTGTGGCACAGCTGGACACCGCTGTGCCGGTGTGATGTTCGCTAGCAGGGTATGTCGGCGCTTACGCCGTGGCTGTGCAGGTTCCGCCGCATAATCGCTTCCGACGTCGGGCAGCATCCATGTATGTCACAATCAACTTCAGCGTCAGTGGGGATGAGCCTGAGCCTGTGGTTCTTTACTCAACGCTTTTGTGACATTTTGAGACCCATTTACTGGTAACTGGTTGAAGACACCGCAATGGGTTCAGATCCAGATTCGGAGAGTATGGAGTGGTCAGACCTGCGAGACATGGAGCCTTCAAAAGCAAAAACAAGAATGGGAAACCGAATGGCCAAAAAGGCCTTGTCTCGTCTCCGCGATGGAGGCCGTAGGCATAGCTGGGCCGGAAAAGCTGAGAGGAACATCGAACTGGCCGAAGACGGGAAGAAGATCGCTGATCGTACTTTTGACGATGCGGAACTTGTGTCCTCACAGTCCTCTACCTATTTTTTTGAGTTTGATCCCGACACGGGTCTGCCTGTAAAGCCTCGCTGGCCGTACTTTCACGGGAGAGGTCTGCGAGCTGGAAGCCAGGAGCTGTGCGCAAAGTGTGTAACCTTCACCTATGATATCGCTACCCAGGATTTCAAGGGCTGGTTGAAAGACTCTAAGGACTACTATGCAAACCGTTTTGAGAAAGCGCGCTATCGCTGCAACCCCCAAGCAAGTCACTTGACCACTGGCGACTGCAAGATCTGCCGTCGCCTGCTTCGTCCTGCTCTACGGGAAAGCGGATACAATAAATACATGATGAAGCGTTTTCCGCGCATTACGTATGATTGGTTTCCGCCTATTGATGCGTCAAGATATGCGGACATAAACATGCGTCCGCTATTCAGCGTTTTGACAAGTCAAGGAACGATTCATAGGGAGCTCTTCGACCCAAAGTCGTCTTCTGGCTTACACAGCCAGACTACTTTCCATAGACTGCCCAGACCTGTCGCCCCGGGAGCGAATGACGAGAGCGTGGTTACGCTGACCTGCGCCTGGATGGAACATTGCCTTGCCAACCACCCCGGATGTCGGTCTCTGCGTCCCGATCTGCCAAACGAAGCAGCTCTACCAACCCGGGTGCTCTGGATCCCCCTACAAGATGACGGCGATCCTGTTCTTATAGAAAGCAATGGTCGCAAAGGTAAGTATGCGGCTCTGAGTCACTGCTGGGGACGGTCGAATCGGCTTACTTTGAACACTGGTAATCTGTCGATGTTCAAAAAGGGTGTACCGCTTGACAAGCTGGCGTTGACCTTCCAGCACGCCATACAGTTCGCACGGGCAATAGACATCCAATACCTGTGGATCGATTGCTTGACCATCTTGCAAGACTCGCGCGAGGATTGGTGTCGTGAAGCCATGCGCATGAAGGATGTTTATGCGAACAGCACAATTTGCCTAAGCGCTGTTGATGCATCGGGTGATAACGAAGGCTTTTTGCATGAGCGGGATTTTGATCCAGGGTTTGAGTTTGAGCACCCTGACTTGGGCCGCCTTGGGATCCGTGAGCCACCCGCAATGCGAGAGAAAGTACTGGCTGAGGGGAAGACCGAAAGCCGTGCCTGGTGTCTACAGGAGACGGTACTAGCTCCAGCAGTGCTTTACCTGGCATCCTCCGGAGCGTACTGGCAATGTCTCGAGCGTTCCGCATCCGAGGCCGCCCCTAATGGAGAGTTCAGTACTCGATTAGATGATTCTGAAACAATGCCCGGTCACATCCACATAGATGATGAGGCACGCGACAGCTCCACCGCTTACCTGTTATGGTACCGCATCATCGCGGAATACACTTGGAGGGCGTTGACTGTGCAGACCGATCGCGCAGTAGCAATTGCCGGCCTAGCGGAGAAATTTGCGAGGGAGCTAGCTGTGGTATGTACGTTCGGTCTATTTGACTCTGATCTACGTCGAGGTCTACTATGGCACAGAGGCATGAAGTCCGGGATCCGCAACAAAGCTTACGATCAAGGAATGAATTTCGAGATAGCAATTAGCGACGTACCAGACCTGCCCCGATTCTTGGAGCGCCAAGCACCGTCGTGGAGTTGGTTATCACTAATGGGAGCCGTACAGTATGCCTGGGGCGGAGTGGGAGTGCCACTGGATGAAGAGGTGGCTTGGACCTTTGCTGCCGACATACATGCTCAGTCTCCGGGACGTCGAGATGTGCTATCTGTACATGGAAATCTGATTGAAGGTTGCTGTCGAGTATGCCAAGGCTGGTTTTCACCCTGGACTAGCGATCATGAGGACTATGGTATATTCCAAAAGAGAGACGCGGATGGAAACGATGACAGTATAAGCTGTATCCTGGACTTCAAGGACGAGTACGAGACTGCCCAGTGCTATGTCCTCCCAGTATCAGCGTGGAAGTCGAACTGGAAGATGTGGACAATCGACTATAGTGACCAACACTTCCCCGATCGCCCCGTGGGCTTCTACCTCATCCTAGTCCGCTGTGAGCCACCCCTTGGCCCTCCTCCGGTTGTTAATCAGGATATCGGTGCTACTTATCGCCGCATCGGAATGGGTGGCACCTGGATGGAGAAGGTCGACGCACTCTTCGGCACCGCAGGTGCCGAGCAGCAGAGGCAGAGGTTGTGGCTAGTATGATCTTTGTCTCCTCCACTGCCCCGGACTACGGCATTTACGGGACAGCTACGTTGGTGACAAGAGAAGAGACAGCAAGAACAACGGTTATGGTTATATTGGTCTGATTGTTATGAGTAGATCTACTGCTGTCCGGTCACAATTCAAAGGGCTAGCCTCACATGACTTCGCCACCCACGATCCCGAAGTCTCCAGATGGGAGACAACGTCCAAGCCCATTATGCCACTCGTCTCTTGGTTTTCATCAACACCGCCAGTCTCTGTCCTGTACAAGCGCATCACTGTAAAAGTTTATCACAGTACATCCAACGCCCTCCACAGCTCACTGACCCAGCCGCCTCGCTTGCACAACTCACATCTTTTCACACAAACCCTCCTCCACCCTCAAAGCTGCGGCACCCCAACAACCCCCCTCGGCATAACCATATCCACCCACCTCTCCACAAATCCCGTCCAAGCACCCATATCCGGCAAAGTCGGCACAGCCGGCAGACTCGGCCAAGGCGCACACTGCACAACCACCAAAGCCAACCCAGCCATCATGACCCCCAAAACCACTCTATACAACACCCTGAAAGTCTTCTCCGTGCAGATCTCCAGAGCCTGGCGGTAGGACATCTCATTCGCCACACACATCACAATCCCCATCAGGTAGGCGCAGGCGATGATGGCGGCGTAGATGGCTGTTGAAAGCCAGAAAGTTGCTTGGCTCATCATACTCTCAGGCGCGAAGCAGGGGAGGTACAGGACCAGGGCGTGGATACCGGCCACGGCTAGGAAGATCCCGAGGAGAGCCATGAGTGTGAGGACGGTGTTGACAATGAAAGCTGTCAGGAGCGCCCAGTCGTCTTCCGGACTGCCGAAGTTGAGGCAGTCGAATTGGTCGTATGTCTCTTCCTCATCCTCTAAATCAACATCGGCGAACTCGACATAGTCGGTGCTTCCAAGTAGTCCGTCTTTCTCCTTGCAGTCGGTGTAAGCTTTGACGACAGTAGGTTTAGGCTCAGGCTTGACCGTTCGATCGCGGTTCGCGCCATGGAACCAGTGCTCGAGACATGGCTTTCCGCAATAACAGTAGCTGCAGTCGAACCACTCGTGGGTGGTGGAGGAGTGGATCTTCTCGGCTGGAATGTGGTTGATGTCTTTGTAGGCAGCTGGGAAGGCGTTGACGTCTTTGTAGGCGCCGTAGGCTTGGCCGGCTTCGAGTTGGTATGGGCTGGGTAAAGTGGAGTGGACGGTGAAGCCGGTTGGAACGGGTCTGCTGAAGAAGCGGGAGAACATCTTGTCTTGCAGAGGGTTGTTGCTTCTGTTGTTGTTTGTTGGGTTGTCTTGAGCTGAGCTGTGAGCGTTGTAGTTGTGTCTGGTCTGTGGTGTAGAAGTGGTATTCTTCTTGGGCTTCTGGGGTTGAGTTGAGCTTTTGAAGTGGAAGTCCGGATAGGAGCAGGAGAGAGCTCGTATATACCTGGCGGCTTTCCATCATGTCTTCAATTATGACTCTACTCGAGGACATGAAGTCAATAGCAGGACCAAAGTTATACGAGAGGACAGCATTGTTTCTGCCGAACCATAGGTGAAATAGAAACGCGAATCACTGCGACCCTACCTTTTGAGGTGTCCAATATGGGTTCCTCCGAGAGCCTGAAAGCCTGGCAGCTGTGTGGAATAATAAAACCAAGATGTACTTAGCTTGCAATGATAGGAAGGAATCCACCAGCCTACCTGGAGAAGACGGATCCAAGCCAAGAAAGTGTTCAGAGAAGTAAGCCCAGGTATCCGACACCATCGTGTTGTGCTTAATGTACACTGCACTACCTCCTCCTTCGCATGTCCCGAGCGCTACTGCATCTAGTGAGCCTCAGCGTGCTCATCCTCCTCCGCCGGCTCCTCGAACCAATCCTGCTCAACTGCCTTGCCGCTACCCTCTGCGGCTTGGCCCTCAACTTCGGGTACCTGTTGTTCGTATGCTTGAAGGTCGCTCGCGATATCGGCTTCCTCGGGTGACTGTGGTGGCTTGGGCATGGTGAACTGTTGAACGTGGCCCTGGGCATCCGAGGGCTTGACGGGAGGGGCCTTGTAGGCCTTTAGCTCCTTGAGGTACATGTCCTGGACAAGGTCGGCTGCTGAGGATTAGTATATATGCGAAGATGGTGAGGGATGATAAGCGTGCCTTGGCGGACTGCGGTGGGAGTGATCAGGGTGCGGCGGAGAGTCGCGGCATTCTGCTGTCGCGCGGCTCTTGCGAGCATTTGGCGCTGTCCGAGTCAGTATCGCGCATATCAGCAATATCAGACAGACGTACTGAAGCCCTCAATGATTGTCCGAGCATGGCTGTGGTATGTTTGGCGCAACGTAATGCCTCGTCAATCGTCAGTGTCCTCCCTAGAGCTTCGAAGCTGCCGGCGGAGGAGAAGCAGATGCGCTAAGGTGTTCTTGGCAAATGTCTTCCTCAGGCTTCCACGGTTCTCTGATCGCCCGATTATCAACCGAGCGGCCCGCCAAAGCGGCTGAGCAAGATCTCAAAGGCACACCATTCCTTCACCAACCTCCTTCGCCCTCACATCCTCACCCTCACCGCCCTGCTTGTCGCAGATCACGCACAAACACCGTCTACCGTACAAAGACAGTCTCAGAAGTTTCTGGCAAACTTCAGACGACGCAGACGACTGCTCAAAAGCGTGCTCTACCGGCCTCTTACTGCGAACGACGTGCAACCGCCGCTCACGGTCTCCTTCACTGGTTGAAGGCCGCAGACAGCAGACACCCTCCACACACTCCATCAAGACCTACCGCGCGATCACTTCGAACCATCGAACGGTCGCTATCCGCCTCTGAAAAAGAAGCCTTGCAGCTGGTCACTTGGAGTGAGGGTGAGTGAAAGCTTTGCCTGCGTGTGCGGTTTGCGGCGGCCTTGTGCAGCGCAAACTGGCAGGGTGTGAATGGCATAATACATTCACCTCGCATTTTTGCGAAAGTCCTTCACTTGCTGCGAGAACACGTTGGCTGACGGTTGCATGAAACACTAGCTGCGATCACTTACCAGGCATAAAGCCCGGTCTCTGTGACCCAGCAAGACTTCATCTCAATACCGCCACCACGCATTCCCCACTCTTCATCCGTTGTTTTGCCAAGCAGCACAAGCTCAGCAAAACGTCCAAGGGTATCAAGAAGCGAGCATCACAGCGGTTTGAGTACACCATCAAGAAGCCCGTTTCCCGCGAACCACTTGCGACTATGTCGCAGCCACCGCTCTCACCCGGCCAAGTGCCTGACAATGAGCCGATGAAGCAAGAGGAAGAGGAATGGCGTGAGAATCTGAACGTGAATATGATCTGCAAAGACTGCAAGGAGGACCCGCCAGAGCTCTACGAGGACCATGCGAGCGGTGACCTCATGTGTGCGAACTGCGGTCTTGTCCTTGCTCAGCGCACAATCGACATGAGCTCGGAGTGGCGCACCTTCTCGAACGACGACCAGGGCAACGATGATCCGTCGCGTGTCGGTGATGGTCCGAACGCTCTGCTCAACGGCGCTCAGCTCAACACCAGCATCGCTTTCGGCGACGGCATGAAGAGCAGAGAGCTGCACCGCGCACAGAACAAGGCCAACGTGGACAAGGGCAACAAAGGTCTGCTGCAAGCCTACAAGCAGATTGGCGCACTGTGCGATGGCTGGCAGCTTTCAGGTGGCGTCAGCGACACCGCGAAGCATCTCTACAAGGACGCCGACGAGAGCCGCTTGTTCAAGGGCAAGAGCCAAGAAGCGCTGATCGCCGGCTGCGTCTTCCTCGCCTGTCGCCGCAACGGCGTCGCGCGCTCCTTCCGCGAGGTCATGGAGTTGACGAAAGTCACCAAGAAAGAGATCGGCCGCATCTTCAAGACGCT
>JAKLLW010000286.1:0-41569 GCA_022814695.1 Neocatenulostroma microsporum
CATCCTGCAGGCCGCATGATGGTCTTCTGCATATTATCGTCGACGCTCTCTTCTCGGAACTACTCTTGGGACTAACACACTTTTCGCTGTACAGCGCTTCTGTGTGTGACACCAGCAAGTACGCCTACCGCTTGCTGAAGGAGTTGGGGATGCTCGCGAAAGAAGTGAAGATGCGGTAGAGCACGTTGTCACCATCCGCGGCCCTCGAACTCAGTATACATATCAACCCACGGACAAACTTTGGATGCAGAACATGCAATACCTGGCGAGCCTCCTGGCTCTGCTAGGACCCGTCGCCAGCCAAGCGCTACCTTACAACCCAACCCGAGTCCTCACACTCGCGAACTCATCATGGGTCTACGTCTTCCAGCAGTCACCAGAGAGCAACGGACAAGCCCAGCTCACGGCTACCAGTATCTCTGGCGCAAGGATACCGGCTGGACAAAGCGGTTCCAACGTGATCTCGCAATCACTGCCTTTCTTGCAGGACGACCAGATAGTACCATACACGCCCGTCATCGACTCGAACGGTAACATCACGGTTACAACGGGCAATTGTTTGCAAGGTGCGAGTGGGACGCAGGTATGGCGATTTACGCCGGACCTAGAGAGTGATGATGGTAGCGGGAATTGGACCCAATATGAGACTTCGGAGCAAGAGCTAGGCAGCAACACCGGGCTGGCAGGGTCGAACTACTTGGCGAATGGCGTGGCTTTCTCGGAGAATGTCGATAGCGATGGCATGGATACGGACATCTTCATCTTTGGCGGCATGTGTCCGTCCACGAACAGCACGGCTGGTACCTGGACAACTTCAGCACAGTACTCCAACCTTATGCTCACCCTCTCGCCGACTGGTTCAGACGCTGCCCATGAGGACTACGACATCGGCATTGTATCGAGCCAAGGACCACCGATCGCAGAAGCAGGCTTCTCGATCACACCACTCTTGCCGTCCTTCTCCGCTGGCTCGCCTGCAGAAGATGCGAAGCAGCAGCAAGACTTCATACTGCTCGGTGGGCACACTCAAACGGCTTTCATCAACATGTCACAAGTCGCGGTCTTCTCCCTACCGCAGGAGACGTGGACTTTCCTGCCCGTCTCGCAGCCTTCCGATGCAAAGACCGACCTCGCAGCGCGCCAAGCGCAAACTGTGGTGGAACCGAGATCTGGCCATACAGCGGTTTTGACTGAAGACGGCAGCAGCGTCGTCCTCTTCGGCGGATGGGTGGGCGATGTGAACACTCCTGCGCAGCCTCAGCTGGCCGTACTTGACTTCGGTTCTGGCTACGGCGGCGTGGGAAGCTGGAGCTGGACTGTACCAACAACACAACCGGTATCGGCTTCTGACCTTGCGCCTGCTGCCGGCATATATGGGCACGGCGCTGCCATGCTTCCAGGCGGCGTCATGATGGTGATAGGAGGATATCCCATCTCGACATCTTCTTCCAAGCGTCTCACACGCGCCACCCAATCGGTCAGCGATAAGGCGTACTTCTACAACGTCAGCTCAAACACATGGCTCGACTTCTACGAGGCTCCGAAGTCTGCGCAAGATTCCAACGACAAGTCCGGGCCACTCAGCAAGACATCGCAGCAGGCTGGTCTTGGTGCAGGACTTGGCATCGGAGCGGCGATCCTGGTATCAGTGGTGGTTTTCTACTTTTGGTACTCTCGACGATTGAAGCGTGCTCGTGAACAAAAAGGCCGGATGCTCTTATCGCGGTCTTCGGACGGCTCATTCGCTGGGCACCTCGAACAACCGATGACGAACCAGGGTGGCATCGATGGCCGCGGCGGAGAAACTGCGGCAGTTGGCAGGTTCTGGAATGTTTGGGATTCCAATAGTGGGTCCTATCCGGCTCGGAGCCAGGAGATGCAGCAGGCTGGCGCGGCAGGCTCCACCGGCTTGTTCGTTGACATGCCTAGTCCGACTCGAGGCTTGAGGAAGGGAGTAGCTGGTCGTAACTATCAGTACCATGCCGCGCCGCGTTACGATGACAACCGCATCAGCCGTGGCAGTGGCGGTATCCACCCCATCGCGGAGATTGAAGATGAAGACGCGACAAGCACCAGGGCCGTGGACAGCGACACTCGCAACCTGACCGATGCTGAGAGGAAGCTGGAAGAGCTTGAGCGAGTCCTGAACTCACCTGACCCGTTCCTGGAAGCTCGACCGAATCCGCTGGGAAGCCATCCCGTATCCCCAGAACTTGGGGACAGCGAGACGGTAAGGCGCGTGCCCACCGGAGCCAGTCGTGCGCCCATCCGTCCCAGACCGATGACAATGGTAGATCCGGACATTCCCAATTGGACAGCTGAACAAGGCCCAGCCGAGCCTTTGCTGCGTATCGACACTGGGCGTCTCGACACTGGACGCGTCTCGCCTTCGAAGACCGATGAGCGGACCTCCTCCACGTTGAGCGAGCGATCGAACGTCTCAGCCGGATCGATCACACGTACCATGTCGACGCGGACAGGCGCCATCCTGGCGGCTGCGATGGCGGCTCGGGCATCTAATAGTAGTCCAGAGCAGTCTTCGTCCGGCGATGACAGGACCCGTACGATGTCTACGAATGGTGGCCGTAAGTCGCCATACTACTACCAGACGCGGGCACGATCTTCGACCAATGGATCTGTACAGGGTGGTGCCCCAAACAGTGCGGGCACGGATGCCGACTCTTTCGTGACCGCGCGAAGCTCGAACTTCGCACAGCTGCAAAGTGAAGGCGAGGCGCTGCTTGGTGGACGCCCGACTCTTGACCGCGATGATCCGTGCCAGCGAGCAATGGCCGCTCACAGTTCGACGCGCTCAGCTAAGCCGCCGATGATATACGATAGCCAGGACCAACTACCGCAGATACCGACTCGCAGACGGCAGGGATGGATGGGCAGCCTTCGACGTGCGCTCAATGCCGTGTCGATAGGTGAAAGAAGTTTCAGCATGACCAGCACCAGTGGACAGTATGAAGACGAGCAACGAACCTCGTCCTCATCGCCTACCAAAGACCGTCGTAGACCAAATGGAGGAGCTCCACGGCGCGCAGCGTCCGATGGCGGCGCTCTGCTGCGTCAAAAACGTGGCCGACAGGATTGGGAAGACAATCTGTTCCCTAGATATCGCGACGACCCGGATCCTGGAGACTGGGGCGAGCCAGCTCGATCGTCTCTGGACAAGCAGCAAGCTGAGGAGGACTGGGATGTCGAAGACGCAGCCGGCAAGCGCGACGTGCAGGTCATGTTCACGGTGCCCAAAGCTCGACTGAGGGTTGTGAACGCGGACATGGACCGCGCGAGTCTGCGGAGCGCGAGTGATGGTGCTGTGAGCCGGACGAATAGCGTCAACAACTTGCGCCGTGAGGAGTCCATCAAGACGCTGAGGACGCGGTCGGAGGGGGATAGGATGATGCTTCCTACCACCGCTGAGGAGGGAAGCGGAGTGGCCACAGATGGCGGTGCGGCGGAGGAGCTGGAGAAGGAGAAAGCTGCTTGATCAGCCTTTCTGGGAACGATTGAGCGATAGGATTGTTGATGATATGCGTGCCAATATGGGCTTGGAGATGGAATTGGTTGACTAGCGAGAGGTGCTCTGGCGTTTTGCGATATGCTCTGTTGTTTAGCTGTAGATACCATGCCCGTAACGACCTGTCTCCCAACATCTTCCTGTGCAGCACAAGACTCTCAGACTTGCTGTTCTCTGGGTTCGCAGTGTGCTTTTGAAGCCGTTGTACTCGGTACCAGAGATGTGGCGGCGTGCAGCGGTTCAGTAATTGTTACCGTCGCGACTTTCAGGAACGTCGAAGGCGAGTGCAACACAGCCTCGTGACATTGCCAGCGCAAGAGGAGTGGTGTTTCTAGCATGTGATCGTGAAAGACTGAGGCAAGCGTCGCCATTGCATTCCTATTGCGGTTAATTGTCAGCGAGATATTAACTTCGACAAGGCTGAGACCTAGTTGAGCCGCATCGGCAAACCTGCTAATCGGATAACGTCTGCTCGGCATCCCGAGTCAGCTTCGCTTTTGCATCATCTTCACGTTAGATGGCCTTGGGGTATGCTGGAGCGGTATGGTGTACTGAAGAGGCGCGTGGAAGAAGCGAAGATGGTCGCAAGAAGCTGCGGAAGCACAACAGTTGGGTCTGGACAACACTATGGACAGAATAGTGGGTTTGATAGGGCGATAAAGAGAGGATATCTATGTGGGTCTGTTACGATAGAAGAGTCGCCTTGTCCGCCGCGACGTCGGAAGTGAGGTACGGCGGCGAGATTCGGGGTTCTCGCACCTTCGCTAGGGGGGTGGGTAGGTCGCTGGTGGTGGCCAATGCCAACGATTGTTTTTCTGCAGACACCCGGCGTTTGTCATGTTCGACATCTCTCACTTCACACTGTTTCTGCGTTTCTAGAAACAGATTCACTTTCTTTGGTTCATACTCCGAACAGCGCCACTCGGTGCTACAAAAGGCCAACTCTCATATCACACTCCTTTCCCTGATTTCTCACAACGATAACCAACAACATGGCGACCGCAAGCAAGACCCTCACTCGCGCTCTGCGCTCTACACCCACAAGCTCCAGCTTCAAGAGCGCGACGCCACGCCGCTTTGCCCTCCCTCGCCAGCCCAAGTTCCAGGCTCGCCGCGGCTACGCAAGCGAGGCACCAAAGCCGTCCGGCAACAATACCCTGCTATATGGCGGTGTAGCAGCAGTGCTCCTCGGTGGGGCAGGCTACTATGCCTTCGGCTCTTCAGCCTCGGCGACGCAGACAGCGAAGTCGTCGAGTGCCGAGGGGCAGAAGATGACAGGCGCATCCGTTCCGAAGAAGGAGGATTATCAGAAGGTGTACGATGAGATCGCCAAGAGGCTTCTTGACGAGGACGACTACGATGATGGGTCATACGGCCCAGTGCTGCTGCGGTTGGGCTGGCACGCATCTGGTATCTACGACAAGGAGACGGGTACTGGTGGAAGCAACGGAGCGACCATGCGTTTCCCACCAGAGGGCGACCATGGCGCAAACGCTGGCTTAAAGGCTGCTCGCGACTTCCTCGAGCCAGTCCACCAGCAATTCCCGTGGATCACCTACTCCGACCTTTGGACACTCGCCGCAGTCTGCGCTATCCAAGAAATGTCGGGACCTGAAATCAAATGGAGACCCGGCAGGCAAGACCGCGACGTCTCCTACTGCACGCCGGATGGGCGCCTCCCAGACGGTTCGAAGGACCACGACCACTTGCGCGGCATCTTTTACCGCATGGGTTTCAACGACCAGGAAATCGTTGCCCTGTCCGGCGCACACGCTCTCGGCCGCTGCCACACCGACCGCTCTGGCTTCGACGGGTCATGGACATTCTCGCCGATCACTGTAACGAACGACTACTACAAGCTGCTATTGGAGGAGAAGTGGGGCTGGAGGAAGTGGAACGGTCCCAAGCAGTACGAAAACGGTTCGACTAAGACGTTGATGATGCTGCCGACCGACATGGCTCTCGTCAAAGACAAGACTTTCAGGCCCGTGGTCGAAAAGCATGCGAAGGATCAAGATGCTTTCTTCAGCGACTTCTCGAATGTGCTCACCAAGCTGTTTGAGCTGGGTGTGCCGTTCACGAGTGGTGAGGATGCGAGGATGGTACTGAAGAGGACTGAGTAAGGAATTGGAGATGCGATATTCAGGGAGGGTCGATTGGCGGGCTATGGCTTGCTTGTATCATTAGAGCGCATGGCGTCTCAGGGTGGGTTTGCTGGGTTCGAACTCGGTGAGCGATGGGAGACTGTGCTGCGACTACTGCGCAGCCACATAAACATAGACTTGATACCTCCATAGATCGTGCTACTGATTTCAGCCAGCTCATCTGGCTCGTCTGCTTCTTCTCATGCCCGCTCACGCATGCTTACTATGCGGGTGTAGCTCTAGATTTCGCTTTGTTTGCCAATTTACCGCTGCTATCACAGATGCTGTATCACCAACCCCGAATCTGTCGGACATGTCAGCATTGCCCCAAGGTCTACAAGTACGTCACGACAATGACACGTACCGACATGGATGTTCTGCCCAGTAATCGAAGTGTTCTTCGCAAGCATCACGTATGCATCCGCGCAGTCGCCAAGTTCAGTCTCCTTCTTCAGCGCTGCTGCGTCTTTCAGCATGTTGATCCGCTCTTCGCCATACAGATTACCCCAATCGGTCAGAAGTAGACCAGGTAACACGGCGTTGATACGGGCCTTCTCGCCTGCGACTTTGGCCATACACTTCATCAAGTGGAGTTGCGCTGCTTTCGTGACTGAGTAGGCCATACTGCTCCCGGACAACGACTTGCCGGCGACGGACGAGGTAATGATGAAGAAGCCACCCTCCTGGTTCTGCTTGAAGGTGGGTAGGGCTTCTTTGAGGAGAGTATGCATGCCTTTGACGTTGACAGCATAGCACTTGTCCCACTCAGCCTCGGTCATGGCGTCCAAGTCGTTGAAGTTGGTGAACTTCGTCCATCCGGCGTTGCCGATAATGCCGTCCAGCCCGCCGAAGGCCTTGATCGTTTGCTGGATCATGCTTGCGCAGTCGGACATGACACCGCCGTCGCCTTTGATCACGGTGGTCTTGACATCGTACTGCTTCTCCAGCTCGCCGGCTAGTTCCTTCGCGGGTCCCTCACTGTTGGCGTAGTTGATGGCGATGTTACAGCGTTCCGCGGCGAACTTGCGGCATATCTCTGCTCCTAAGCCTCTGCGAACAATTGGTAAGCGTTGGCCGAGGGAGTCGAGCGAACGGCGGAAGCTACGACTGTCTTAAATGCAACGGTTGGCCTGGCGTTGAGCAGGACGTACCTTGAACCGCCGGTGACAAGCACGTTCCTACCTTTGAGCGCGAAAGGCATGACTGGCACTTTTCTGAATTTATCTCACTCGACTTCACGATACAACCTGGAAGCCTGCGTGGTGTTGTTGTAGCTGCGATGTACCCCGCCTATCTCGGCTGCGCTATTACCGCGTAAAGCCGAAGTGAGTGAATCCGCATACTGCTCCAAAGTCGTGATATCCTCCATCCCAAGCGCGGATCGTGTGCTTGAGTTGCAGGAAGTGCTGGCCAAGTCGTATTACTCCGGATGTACCTATGGCAAGGTACGAACTCAAGTGAAGTCGAAGTCATTGCCGTCCATGTCAAGATCGGCAAAGATGTCCTCTTCCTGGTTCTGCAGACCTTCTGCTCCCATGTCACTGATTTGCGATTGCAGTTGCCCACCTGGTTGTGGCTGGTTCATGTTCATGTTGAGACCCGCAAAGAAGTCCTGGGTCTGATCGGGCTGTGTGCCGCCGCCAGCAGCCACGTTTGACATCTCTTGCGTGACGTTCGCACTGAGATCCAAGGGTTGGTCCATAACAACTTGGAAGTCAGCGTCGTTAAGTTGAGCAGTCTGCCCAGCATGGTCGCCGGCTCCTTGCTCGGCGAGTCCTGCGCTTGCTCCTGCGGCATCCGCCAGGCCAAGCTCCTGCATAATTTGGTCTGTCGTGCCAGCTTGCACTTGGGGCAGCGCGAATGGCTGGTCCAACTGGGGCGTCGCAAGCTGTGCTTCCACAGAGCGATGCAGCCGCACGAGAGCCGTAGCCGTTCCGACAGGGCTAGCGAGCAAAGTCTGCGCGTCCGACACCTGGAGCGCAAGCTGTTGCCTAAGAGTTTGTGACTCACTCGTCGGCGCACAGATTATTGCGGAACAGACGTCCATGGCCACAGGCGCACTCGGGTACTGACTTCCTCGCAGCTCCATGCTCAACACTCGGAGAACCCTTACTGGGCCAATGAGTTGGGACGCTGCCGCAATCGACCGTTGCGTATAGCTTGGCGGCGGATTAGGGTTGACATTGGATGCCCATGCTATCAACTCACGGACACTACTGCGGAGTCTGTTTTCTACTTCTCCTGAATCTGTCGAAGCCCACTGGGCCAATTCGGTTTTGCCGCAGGTCGTCGAGCGTACGGAATCCGAGTACGGTTTCAGGAGCGCTATCAAGCCGTTGGCAGCCGTCTTGTCCGGTCTCTTCCGGACCAAGTCTTGTAGAGACTGCTGTAGAGGCTGTGCTACCACAGCCAAGACTGCTTTGTGCATTGACAGAGTATCCGCTGCGCTAGTTGAGGGCCTGAGCAGCTTGTCAAGTACCTGAAGCAGAACATGGACGTCTTCATGATCCTCCCAGGAGTGGCTGGCGAGCCAACTCAATCCACCGACGAGCGCAGGCAGCAAGAAAGGTTCCAGGAGAAGCTCTAGCCCGCCCTTGAACGTAGCCATGGGCAGATGACCAGACTTGCAAGCCGCAACGCTCTGCTCGAACAGTGTTGGGACAAGCACGTAGAAGGCCTGAGGCGGACACTGATGCATGACTTCGTCTCCAATGGCCTGCTCGTCGGTGGCGAAGAGGGCATCAAGCCAGGTCGCGAGCTGTGTACTCTGCTCTTCGTTGAGATCAGACAGCGGCTTGCTACTCGATACTTGATCAAGGACCTGGAAAATGAAGATATCTGACCCGCCAAGCCCTAGATCAGCGGCGCTGAGGTTGTAGCGGTGCAGTAAGGCCATGGTGAGAAGCAGTATAGACGCAAATTCCTCGTAAGCGGGTGTGAACTCCGTCTGGTCCTGTTCGTGAATCCAGTCCTTGAGAAGCATGCACAACGGCATCAGCAGGACGTTTGGCTGGGTATATTGCAGTATAATGTCGAAATCTCGTACGCGCCTGGTGAGTATATTGCAAGCTGTCTTCAGCTCTATCGTGTTTTTGTTCGCACACAAAGAGCCGATGAGCTCTGCTATACAGGCAGCAACAGCGCCAGCGTTGCCTTGCATCCCCTGCAGCTCGCCGACAAGGACTTCAAGCCGACCAACGTTGTTATCGCACTGTTTCAGCAAACCCTCTTTGGTATACTTGGCCACCTTTGGTAGCGTGATCGGCGGTTCTTGCAGGACGACGCCGATTGTACTCTCCGAGACGAAGCTATGCAGCGCGCAAGCCTGCAGAAACTCTAATCTTGTGCGTTTCAGCATCTCCGTTGCCTTGGAGGACCCTGCGCTGATAGGAGGTATGGGATCCATAGCAATGGAGAGGAAGGCGGTCTGAATACATGTCTCCATCGTCATCTGGCCAGTAAAAGATGCCAGCATCGCCAATTGCAGAGGAAGTTTGTTGCAAATGAACGAGCGGACGCACTGCAGCTCATGCTCCGCCTCGCCTCGCAATAGGGTGTTAGTGAGCGCGTCGAAAGCCGCATGCAGGTACTGCACCGTCAGTGTTTGGTTGTCGCCGGAGTATCTTGTCTGCAAATAGCCAAGCATGCTCAAATCGTCGGTCTTTGGTAGGCCAGCAAGACATGCATTCAGCCATATGTAAAGTCCCGCGCGAGACTGTGCTGTCGGAACAGCTCCATCCTGCAAGATTGACTCCAGTATTTGCTCCTGTGTCAGGACTGGGTGACCCTGGTCGTCGACTTCGACGAATGGTGGCAGCTTTGTGAGAGCCTGCAGCCGCCCGCTAAGATTCGATTGCATGGATTGCAGAACATGCAACTCGAAGTTTCGCATCTCTTTTACTACGAGAGGCCGGCGTTGCTTCCACCATGTCTGCTTCGTAACGCCGCGAAAGCTCTGCTTGCCGAAAACCGCTACGACAAGGGATGCAAGCGCTTCGTACGAGCCGTAAGCGGACGCGTCCAGGGTGTGAAGACCGGCACTTTCCAGCTGCTTGTTATACTCGTACTCGGAAGTGACGTGGAGCCAGCGTGACAGCGCATGAGTGATGGAGTGTGCATCGCCGGATCCAAGTGACAACGAATCCGTCATATACAGCTCGATGAGCAGAAGGAACATGCGCTCCTCGCAGGTAGGCAAAGCTGGCGCATGCCCATTCGCTTGCCCATTTTGCGTGTTCTTTGAGTACTTCGAAGTACTTAGTAGCTCCAGTAGCAACTCGCTGGTGCCCATATAGCCATCCCGCAATAGCATTCGAGTATACTGGAAGAGCAAAGGGTCGTCAAGGCCAGCGGACGCCGCACGGAAGCCTATCATGACCTGAGCGACCTTCCCGCGAGATAGTGCATGCTCTCGTGAAAGCTCTTTCAATGGCGCTGTGAGTTGGTCAGGTGCAATGCGCCGGCTGAATGCCCCTTTGAAAGCAGCCTGCCACCTCTGAGCATTGGGCTCCTGGATCTCTGCACCGCCGAGCCAAGGCATGCTGGAGAGCCAAAATGTCCAGGGTGACTAGACTGCAATGTGTGTAGCCTGAATCCGCAAGTACCGCGTCCGAGGTGGGCCGCTGCTATTAATTCGAGATGATGTTGCCGCTGGCAGTCACTGGCACCAATGCCGCACCAAGCCGGGTGCCAAAAGCTCCTGTGAACAGTCTCGTGAGACCTGTATTACGCAGATCTGACGAGCAGCGCTTCGCGATTTATGTCGTGCCTCGACATCGTGGATGACCATTCGTTCGAAACCGAAACGAAAGACGTTGTTCGCGTCAAGAACACGCGGTGAGGTTCAAGCAGGGGTGCCTAAGGCATGCTAAAACAGCGTACAGAAAGTATGTGCAGGTTGACATCAGCTAGCGCGCGAAGATCCCGAGCGAATCAGAGAAGCTAGGAACGAGGCAAGAATTCACCGAGGCACGCATGAGGCTAGGAGAACAATGCTCACTGCTACTTGTTGTCTCAGTAGTATTCGAGGTCTTTTCAAGTGTATGGATTTCTTTACACAAGCTCAAATCGTTTTCTAAGAGTCCCGAGCCAGCGTTATGCTATCTCCATCGAGCTCTGTCCCTCTCGAAAGTCTGGTGAGCGGTACAGCAGCACGACGATGTCTCGATATCGTGGGAAAAGCTTCGATGTCTTGTCACTGAGCCTTGACAGAGAGCAGCCAGTCGTTCAAAGATGACCAGTACACTAGTAGAAGCCTGGCCAACTCGACATGCACGTATATGGTACCCTACAATAGGATACGCCACCGTATGTGTTACCGTTCGCTCATAGTGAGGCGATTACTGCGATTAGGTGCTAAGCTCACTCGGCGTCCACGGGATCCCAATCTGCACATAAATCAGCATCGAACAACAGACAGACACCTTCCATCACACTTACCAGTAACAAGATACTCATCCAACCCATCCATCCTCTCCATATCCCCCCTCTCAATCTCAAATCCCCCAATTTGGCTATTCTCAACTATCCTCTCTTTCCTAACACTCTTCGGCAGCGGCACGTACCCATGCTGCAGACTCCACCTTACCATCAATTGCCCAGAAGTGCACGAGTATTTCTTCGCCAGCTCCACGATAGTCGGGTGCTTCATCCGCAAAGCGCGGGCAAGTGGGGCGTAGGCTTCTACTACGATCTCGTGGTCCTGGCAGTAGGAAGTGAGTTTTGAGCGGGTGTTGAAGGGGTGGACTTCTATCTGGTTGACGGCGGGCTTGATTCGGGGTTTGGATGAGAGGAGTTCTTCGAGCTGTGGTTGTTAGCCTCAGATGCTGGCTTTGGTGTGAGGAGGGCACATACATGTTTCTCCCCGAAATTAGAGACGCCTCCGATCTTCACTTCGCCATCTTGAATCGCATCCTCTACTGCCCGCCAACTGTCCAGTCTAGCCTGCTTCCCACCATACGGACTATGCAGCAGAAATAGATCCACATAGCCCAGCCCACACTCCTTCACACTTTGACTGATACTCTGTCTCGCCCTCTTGTAATCGCTGTTACTCGCCAGCTTCGTAGTGTAATGTATATCCTCCCTCTTCACCTCTGGATGCGCTTTAAGCCAGTCTAGTACGCTGTGTCCGACCTGCTTTTCATTATGGTACATCTGCGCCGAGTCCACTGCCCGGTATCCAGCGTCTAGGGCATGTTTGACTGCGTTCGAGGCTTCGGAGCCCGACATTAGGTAGACTCCGAGATGGAGCTGAGGCATTGAGAGGCCATTGTTGAGCTTGATGCGTGTTGCGAGGGAGAAGGTTTCTGCCATCTTTCTCGACATTTGATATTGGTTTCGCGTATACTGAGGGAGAATATAAGAGCACACTGCACAGCAAAGGAATACAAAGTAGGAGATCTTGAGATGATGGACAGACCATGACGTAGGTTAGGAGTAATTGCGGTCCTCGTGCTGGACCTACATTTTCGTGCCTACCTTGGTGGTGTAGGTGTAGTCCTGGGTGACCATCTGGCTATCTGTGGCCCAAGCTGTTCTCCTCGGCATAAGGGACACTGCAGGCTGAGGTGTTTTCGTGAACGAGACGGGAAGGTCGTCGATGCTTTGCTTGAGGCTGATTCCCACGTGCACCCCGCGATTCGGAGGGTCTTCGCCCAGCCGCGACCATCACGGTGGCGTCGGCTAGAACAGCGATCCTTGGCCAGCCAGGGTCGATCCAACGGAATCCAGACTGAGTCTGCATCTTGAGAACAATGCAGCAATCTTGAAATTGTCATACTCCTGCCGCCCATCGACAGCTGGCGCAGCGTTCCTGATGATATCACGCAGTCGCGCTCCTTCTGGATACGGAGCACTGGAGATATATGTAGGTGAGACGTTTCGATATAACCGTTTTCGCCCGTTGGCTCAGTCTCAACTCTAATCATCATCACCTCACCTTGATCGTCGGTTTGTGTACCATACAGTGTCTCTACTTGACCTCCAGCCTCAGGCATACCGGACTTCTGACTACAGCACCGCACACCATGGGAAGCACTTGGCCGCACCAGTCGCCGTACGAGAACGGCGGCAGCTCCTCACATCCGTATGGTCGCGACAATGGCGTACAGCCTCGCTCCTTCATGGACGGACCATCACACGAGCCCGAGCAGCTGGCACCGCCCATGACCACCGACGCCTCCTTCGACATACTAGAATGGCACCCAGCATACCAATCATGTCAGCGCTACTTCGTCGACCACGCCCAACACGAGCCCGCCACTCAAGCCCTATGCGCCCTCATCAACATCCGCCTACCCTACCAATGGCAACACAACCCCGTCGCCTCTTCCACACCTTCACAGCCAGCACCCGCACCACCGGGAAGCTCAGGCTACGGCTTCAATCCCTTCCCCCGAGCTAGCAGCAGCAACATCCCCAGCCCCAACCGCACACGAACTGGCTCGAACCAACCAACACTCACATTCGTATCTCTCGTCCCTTACATACGTCGGCTAGTAGTCACCGCCTTCGATAAACCGCCCATCCTCCACGGTTTCTTCGGCGATGACTACATCCGCGGCGTTCTGCCCCACGTCGATTGCGAGAGAAGGAATTACCTCTTCGCTGCCAAGCATGGGGGTTGGCGGACGTGTAAGAAGCAGTACGATACTGGTAGTGGTGGAGGTGGTGAGGATGAGACAGTGCCGTTCATGAAGCCATTGGATGAGGCGAAGATGGAGGAGTTGACCGCGGCGGAGAAGGCTTGGAGTGGCTGGCTGGCGATGGAGGATTGGATGGTTGGGCCGCGAGCACCGCCGGAGTATCCGAGCGTGGGGAGTAACTCGGCGCAAGGGCAGAGTGGTGTTGGCGGGGAGGATACGAGGAGGGCTGAGCAGTTGCCTGATGGGGTTGGAGCGGAGCATGGTGGTCAATCGGGGTATCATTGAAGACGAGAGAGCATCGTTACGATCGAAGGATGTCTCTGCGAAATGCTTCACTTTTGGAGATTCATGCGGTCAGAGACGGTAAGGACCCGAGACCAACGCCCGATGAAATGTACGAGCCGGCAACCCGAACTCCGACACTTCGATGTCTGGACGACTGGACTAGTGACGAGCGCCACCACAGAGCGGAAGTCGACTCACACCTGCGACGGTCGAGACTTGTCAGGTGGGCGCTCTTTCTTGTGCTGAATCGGAGCTGGACCCGACTATTCCATCTCGCGCATTCCGTCTGTCCGATGGCGAAAAGCTACTATAAGCAATGCCTATGCTGGGAGTCCGGTGAGAGGTTAATGAGGCTGCGACGGGCAAGATCCAGGTAATTGTTGCCAGCTCGCAGCATGGTGTTGCTATCGTTGGATTGCTACAGTAGGTGGGTCCCGGGCTCCTACGCACCCAGGGGGAATGCGATGTCGCGCGTTAGCAGATAGCTATCAAATCAGCGGTCTGAGTCGCCACTCGAGAACTATACCTTCAATGGCAATGGCAAGTTAATTCGGTGTATCTCACAGTCTGCCAGCCCGCTTGAACTTCTCCAAAGCACGTCATCTCCACATGTCCGGGAGCGCAACAGACTAGTGCAATGCGTGCCTCCCTCCCCGAGTTCAACATCTTCGCCAGGTCCTCCACCACCTTCGCTCAGTCGTCGCACAGCAGTACTTTATCCAGCTCAGCGTGCCACCGAGCAGTTCAAGAAGTCTCCCGTGCAGCATCTTCCGCAAAGGCAACGAGATGGCAGAGGAGTAAGTCGCCGCCGCAAACTGATTACTACGTGCACTGACAAAGACACGAGCAACAACACGACGACCATCTCCATGCAGCAGTCCGCCAACGCCCTTTTCGCCACCAACGAGCTGCTTGAGATGGTCTTGCTCCGCCTACCAATGCTGGCTCTTCTACGCTTCCAGCGCATCAACAAGACCTGGCGCGACCTGATCAAGAACTCTATCCATCTCCAGCGCAAATTACACTTGCTACCCTGCCCTCCTTCAGACGATATCGACATCAAAACCAGCACCAACACCGGCGAGACCGAAGTCAATGAGCTACTCGAAATGCTCCCGCCCATTTATTCCACCCGACCCATCTGGTCCACCACCACTCGCCACCCTTGGCATCTCCAATCCGTGAGCAGGAACAGCCCGGTCCAGTTGGTCTTCGACTTGAACTGGCAGGACGACAATGAATCATTCAAACATATCACGCTCTTCGAAGAACCTAGCCCGTCCGCATCATGGCGCAGAATGCTGGTCTCGCAGTCCACTACCGCGGAGATTCAGGTGAGGTTCTACATCTGGTGTGGTCACTTGGTTGGGACTGCCAACTTGCCGCCTCAGTCTACTATGGGGGATGTGAGCGATTGGTTGGAGAGGTGTTATACGGCGACGGTGGGTTCGAGATACTGGCGCAGGCATGTTTGTTACAGTCACCCGTAGAACTCTGGGCACAAAGGGTGCACTTCGTGGGGTCTCAAAAAGGGTAGGATGGGACGAGGCTTGGTGGCATTGGACTTGGCCGTCATCTCCAAAAGTCGAATTATCCAAATGGCGCCGCATCGTCTTCTGGACGGCTACAATGACATTCTGCGCGGGAGACGATATAGGAGTTCAATGTCTGTATCGCACACTCCGCTTCAGCTTCAAGAGTAACAACGTTATTGTCACATGCCCAAACCTCCGGAGGAAAGTGCGCTAGTGCCGTGTGCGCCACTTCCCAAATTTTGCGACTTTCACTGAATCTCCGTCACTACCACACCGACCTGCCGCCATCGACAGTGCGGCCAGCAACCTAGCAATCCTTACGCACAGATATGGTGCGGCAATGGCATTCAACTCCACGATGGCTCTTGGGACAGCTAGCGAGTGAGTCAGCACTACTGTCCACTCATCGCGCTTACTGACCATGTCTTTAATAGTAACACCGACCGGGATGGCACAGAAGCCGCCAACGCCGTCTTCGGCACGTACGAGCTGTTGGAGATGATCTTATTAAGGTCATCGAGGAAGGATGTCGTGCGGCTTCAGCGTGTCAACAGCTCCTGGCGGGACGTGGTCCGGGGGTCAGTGAAGTTGAAGAAGAAGCTGTACTTTGACCGGTTAAGAGAGCAATTTCTGGCGCAAGGCGAAGCAACGTTGAAGGCCGTTGGCGAAGTGTGTGGGTTCGGAGAAAGGGCGAAGGGACTGACGAGCAACTTCGATGTTAGCGAGATGAAAGAGTTGCTAAAGCAGATGGCGGCGAAGGTGAGGGAGGCCCAGAATGCGGTGATCACCATGGAATACTTGGAAGGCGTGCTCACAGGGGAGGAGGCGAAAGAATAAAGATAAGGCAACTTCTTGCGGAGGGTGAACAGCACGAAGGTGCAATGATACACAGTCAGTGTACATTGGGCAAGACACGGGCAATGTATTGTATACCGCGCTAGGCGCCAACGAGGCTTGTCGCCCTGTATTTCGGTTGCAGAAACTTCATGGCAGTATGGGATTGTCACATGTCAAGGATCGGCAACGCTAGTGCAATTTACCTCCGATCTTTTACTCTCACTCCACCAAGCCTTCCGCCACTCCCATACTCATTGTACAACTCACCCGTGAAACGGCGTAGATTGCGCCGCGCACTTCCTTACCGCGGCTTCGGCGCTGACACCAACCATCTCAACGACAAGGTCTTCCGGAATGGCGACCGTAAAGGCCGGCGAGTAAGTATCACTTCACCTCAGTCGCTGCGTCCTCCAGCTAACCAAGTCGCTAGCAGCAACGCTACCAGCGACGCAACAGAGGCTGCTGAAGCTGTCTTCGGCACGAACGAGCTGCTCGAGATGATCCTCCTCTTACTGCCTTCCGCCGACGTCCTACGCTTACAGCGCACCGCCACGTCCTGGCGTGACTCCGTTGCGAGGTCGGTTCACCTGCAACGGAAGCTTCACTACACCAAGCAGCCAAGCGTGTCCGGGTGCGAGCATGACAAGCCAGTCATCAACGAGCTCTTCACAAGAGGGCATCCGATATGGTCCGTCTCTTGCAGGCAGCATCCATGGCGTCTGACCCATAACCGATCCAGCTCCAATCTCGACGCTAGCTCAGGGAAGAAACTCCACAGACCTGTCATTTACCTGGCATTCGGCTTGAACAGGAAATGGTACAAGGGTCGGTACAAGGCGATAGGGATGTACGACGAAACGACAACCAAAGGCTCTTGGCGTGATATGCTTGTCTGTGCCAGCGGACATGCCGACATCCGCGTCAGACTCCGACCATCAACCGACATGGGAGGTTCTGATCTGGGGGCAAGATCATTTGGCTCATCCTCTACCGTGGGCGATATCTGCGCGTGGCTGCAAAGCACGTACGAAGCGACTGTGGGCTCCGAAGACTGGCGCAAGCATGTGCCCATGTCGACGTGAAGCACGGCAGGTTGGTCTGGGATGAAGACTAATAACGTGGCGGGAGGGAGGATGGGTGACGGACTGACGGGTCGAGACAGCTTGACACTCTTCAACCAAGCGAGCGAAGAAGCGATTCATCATCTATGCTATCCAGAACGCATCAACAGTAATACATCCAGTGCGCTCGATTACCCAGCGAAGCCATCAGCACTACCGACCCAACCCTTACCCGTGTGGTATCCTTCCTTCGTAACGCCGTTCATGCGATCAACAAATGAAACCGTTTCCATCCTACTCGTAGCAACCCTCAACCACTGCACATAACGCAAGCATCCTTGTTCTCAACACTGCAAGCCAACACGGCATCGGCGTAGATGTCGCCTTCCCTCTCTGCGCTCTTATCGCTCTCATCCTCCTTCTGGTTCGCCTTGAGATCCTTCTCCTCGTCACTCAAAGCAGGCTCAGGCAGCTCCTCACCCTTAGAAGTGGCATCAGTACCATCGAGCGCGAGAACCTCAGGCGACTCACCTTCTTCCTGATCAGCCGGGAATGGCGGGTTCACGACAGCAGAAGATGCGCGCTCAAGCTTGCGGTCCTTGCTTCTCGGCTCCGGTGGCGGAGTGGTGGCGGGAGTAACGACATCCTTCGGCACACCGTTGCCGAGCTGCTTTTGCTCGTACATCGGTCTCGGGACAGACTCTGCTTGTGGCGAAGACGCAGCGACAGCATTGTAGGCGCCAGAGAAGTTGCGTCTCTTCGCTCCAGTCGCCTTGGCGACGTTCGTGTCAACGACCTTAAGCTTCTCCTGGTCGACGGTGAACTGAATGGGTGCCGAGGCAGCCATGGTGCGGAGGTAGTACATGCCAGTCTTCAAGCCCAGCTTCCAGCCGGTGAAGTGCATGCTGGTGATCTTGCCCATGGTTGGCTCCTTCATGTGGATGTTGAGGGATTGGGACTGGTCGATGAAGGCACCACGGTCAGCAGCCATTTGAACGATGTGGCGCTGGCTGATCTCCCAGACGGTCTTGTAGAGAGCCTTGAGGTCGTCGTCGATATTCGGGATACGCTGGATTGAGCCACCGTCGGCGATGATGCGGTTCTTCATGTTATCGGACCAGAGACCGCGCTCGACGAGGTCCTTCAGCAGCCATGGGTTGACGACCTGAAACTCACCGGCGAGCACACGGCGGGAGTAGATGTTGCTGGTGTATGGCTCGAAGCACTCGTTGAAGCCCATGATCTGCGAAGTCGAGGCTGTCGGCATAGGCGCCACCAAGAGAGAGTTGCGCACACCATGCTGAGCGATCTGAGCCTTCAGAGTATCCCAGTCCCAGAGGTCGGTAGGAGTCACACCCCACATGTCATACTGCAGCTCACCCTTCGAGACAGGCGAGCCCTCGTACGTCTCGTATGGGCCAAGCTTGGCAGCAAGCTCGCACGACGCCTCGAGCGCAGCGTGGTAGATGGTCTCGAAGATCTGGATGTTGAGCTTACGCGCCTCAGGTGAGTCAAATGGCATGCGCAGGGCAAGGAAGGCGTCGGCAAGACCACTGACACCGAGACCGATCGGCCTGTGACGGAAGTTGCTTTTGCGCGCCTCCGGCACTGGGTAAGAGTTGACCTCAATGATCTTGTTCAAGTTCTTAGTGACGACCTTGACGACCTCGTGCAGCTTCTTGAAGTCGTACGACTCGTTTTGAATGTCGACGTATGTGGGCAAAGCCATCGAGGCCAAGTTGCAGACAGCGACTTCATCAGGCGCAGTGTACTCCATGATCTCGGTGCACAAGTTGGAGCTGCGGATAGTGCCAAGGTTCTTCTGGTTGCTCTTGCGGTTGGCAGCATCCTTGTAGCACATGAATGGGTTACCGGTCTCGGTCTGCGCCTCGAGGATGGCATACCAGAGCTTCTGGGCACGGATAGTCTCACGACCGCGGCCTTCACGCTCGTATTGCTCGTAAAGCGCCTCGAACTCGTCACCGTAGATGTCGGCAAGACCGGGGCATTCGGACGGACACATCAGGGTCCATGTGCCGTTTTGCTCGACACGCTTCATGAAGAGGTCTGGGATCCAAAGGGCGTAGAAGAGATCGCGAGCACGCACTTCCTCCTTGCCGTGGTTCTTACGGAGATCCAGGAAGGAGAAGACATCAGCATGCCATGGCTCGAGGTACATGGCGAAAGCGCCTGGACGCTTATTACCACCTTGGTCGACGTAGCGTGCGGTGTTGTTGTAGACACGGAGCATGGGCACGAGACCGTTGGATGTGCCATTGGTGCCACCGATGTACGAGCCAGTCGCGCGGATGCGGTGAATGTTCAGCCCAATACCACCAGCGTTCTTCGAGATCATGGCGCAGGTCTTGAGCGTGTCGTAGATGCCCTCAATGCTGTCCTCCTTCATATCGATGAGGAAGCATGATGCGAGCTGAGCAGCTGGTGTGCCGGCCATGAACAGCGTAGGCGACGCGTGTGTGAAGTACTTGTTGGACATGAGGTTGTAGGTCTCGATCGCCGCCTCAATGTCCTCGCCGTGGATGCCAACAGCAACACGCATTATCATGTGCTGTGGTCTCTCGGCCACTTTGCCATCGATCCGCAACAGGTATGAGCGCTCGAGCGTCTTGAATCCGAAGTACTGGTAGTTGAAGTCCCGGTCATACACGATGGCGCTGTTAAGTTCATCGGCGTGCTCCATGACTATCTTGTACGTCTGTTCTGATATCATCGGCGCTGGCTTCTTGTTCTTTGGGTTGACGTAGTGGTAGAGGTCTGAGATGACCGAAGACCACTGCTTCTTCGTCTGCTTGTGAAGATTGGAGACTGCAACGCGGGCGGCGAGGATGGCGTAGTCTGGATGGGTGGTGGTCATGTATGCGGCAGTCTCTGCGGCCTGTGGATGAAGTCATGGTCAGCATGGCTCAGGAAGCGCTGTTGATCGAGAAGCTTACCAAGTCATCCAGCTGGATGGTGGTGACGCCCTGGTACACGCCGGCAATGACCTTCATGGTGATGGCGGCAGGGTCGACATGCTCCGGGTCAAGGCCATAACAGAGCCTCGACACGCGGGCGGTGATCTTGTCGAATTGTACGCGCTCCTTGCGGCCATCTGAAGAGTATGTTAGCAGTGTCCGGTGGTGATGGCGGCTTTGTCTCGAAAGTGGCAACGTCTGACGACGAACATGCCGAAGCCGCTGTCGTCGTGCCCATGCCTTGTGATGGTTTGATATACGTACCTCTCTTGAAGACGTACATCTTCGCGAATGGCAGCGAGGTCTCGCCCTCGTGCTTGCGTTCGGTCGAATGTGGTAGAGAATGACGTTTGTAGGATGTTTGCTTGTATGTTCCAAGGCTCTTGTTGTTCTCTGGAAACTTTTTCGATGATCAAGAGTATGTGAAGAGGATGAGTGTGTGAGACGGAGGACTGTGTCTGCGGGTCGAGAAGATATAGCAAGTTCGAAGTGGCAGGCAGAGCGTGTTTTGTCGCGTTCCAGCGCGACAATCTCACGCTACCACTTACGCACCGACCAACTGCTTAGAAACTTAGAAATCTTGGCATCGGTAAATTTCATCGACCAGACCTCCATCTTTTTCTTTCCAACATTCACACTCACTTCAATGAGCAGACTGGTCCAGTTCAAGAAGTCGGTACGCACCATGGTTGATCGATATGTCAATCATTCCCATGGCATGCAAAGGCATATGGCCCGCCGCGCTCCTTAGCGACTGCCAACGACGAAGAATGCCTCCAGGTGCAGAGTCCAAATAATCGAGAGAAGACACATCATGCCCTTCTCTTCGTATCCAACCAACGAGATCCACGCTTGTGCGTTGATCATAGTAGTACGGCTCTTTCGAAGACTCGGTGGCCTCGATTTCCATACAGCCACGAGTTCAATTTGCAGCCAAGAACGAGCCCTATACAGGCCTGCCAAGGCCTTTCTCACTTCGTGTTGCAGTGTCCGAGCCTGGCGATGAGGACTTTGCGTCTATTTGATGAGAGACATACATACTACCTATACACCGTGCCGTCTGGCGAGTAGGCTGTCTTTGCTGACAAGCGGCAGTGTAGCATCACGGCGCTGACGTCGGCCGAAGCTTCGTGGCTGCCATGGCCTACCGGGTAATCCACACCTCATGATGTCAACAGATGCCTGCAATGCATCTGAAGCTGACATCTGTATATGCTGCGGAGCGGCGAGTCGCTCGCATGAGAGCGGAAGTTCAAACCTTCGTGACCATCTCCGCGACCAGGACTGCCGCCCTATGCCAGCGTATCGCCTTCCAGACTACGGATCGCCTTCCAAACTACGGAAGCGTTTTGCCAGTTACGGGGATACGGCGAGAGATTGCTCATACCTCTCCGTATACTCGAGCGGTCTCATGCTCAAAGCGACGAGTATACGATCTGCAACCTTCTGCTGTTTCGGAGATGAAGACATGATGACTTGAGTGCTGACCATTACATAGATCATGAATCTCAGGGAGCGGTGAGTATGTTCTCGCGTCTCTTCTCCGCCGTTTGCGTCGCTCGAACAGCTTCGCCATGCGCTCCTGGTATGCTGAGAACGGCACTTATTCAACGTGAACTTGTGTGCTCTAGTAGCAGCATTGTACCCTCTTCCTCTCTCAATCGTCTCTTCGCGACAAGTCATATCGCAGCCGGGTGCGTTCCCCAAAGGCTTCAGTACCCCACAGCATTCGAATACTCAATGTTCCACAATGGCTGCAGGTTCAGGCAACAGGTGCTCACGGGCCATCTGCTGCCTGATATGACCTTGTAGAGACAGCGTTGAGGTAGATCATGACGAGGTCACTTGGATACTTGGAGGTCCTTGCCGGTGCGAGGAGACTGAAGAAGCTGCGTTGGGATACATCACGGTGAGTCCACTCCGTTGCACGCCCTTCCCGGACCCCCGAAGTGAGTTCATTCAATTGATATTGAGACACTTCTGTAGTACGACAACCAGCCAGAGTCGGCGATTGAGTATACCAACGCTTGCCTGTTCATCCATGTCCCGCCGTTCGCCGAGCGCGGCGAGGGCGTATTCACCGGATGCGCTTATGGGCATGATACAAGCTTGACGGCGGCTGTCAGTGCGGCTTTGGGGGGTGATGCGAACCGTTTAGGACAATTGCAGGCTCCAAGGATAGTTGATTGTACAATGTGAGTGTGCCTTCCCAGTAAGGATGCACGAGCGGCTTTCCTCCCAGCTTCTTCCTCCAGACTTTTGCACGTGCAATCTTTCTGTTTGATTCTGTGCCAGGTCTCGATTGCTCCTGCCTTTCTTGCGTTGACATGACGTAGTCTATTCGTTTGCAAATGGACCCGAGATCAGGCAGCAAAGTCGTTCACCGGTCTGTTGCCTGTATTCGGTACACCGGTCTTCGCCAGTCTCCTCCATCGTTCTCAACATTGCACAAAACACAGACTACAAACAACAGCTTTCTCATCACATCGGCAGCATCAGTCACAAGGAGCACAAGGGCATCGCAAAGCACCGCAGAGCAAGCATGGCAGGATCGCTGGCAGGCATGGCGCAGAAGGCGCTGCTCGCCGACATCACGGCATCGATTGACCGCGAGAGCAAGGGCGCCACCTTCGCATGCGGCGGTAGTCTGCCTGTCAACGTCACTAGTGGTAACGAGGAGGATGGGACCACTACAGCTCCGGTCCAGATCCGCTTCGGCGAGAGCGGCAAAGGCATCACGGTGACCCTTCCTTCTGATGGTGACTCAGACAGCCTGAAGGCTCTACTCGAAACCTGTTCGCCGGCGACGTTCGGTCGTGGCAGCGAAGACGTGCTAGACGAAGAGTACCGCAAAGCAGGCAAGCTCGACACCGACAAATTCGCGACTCCGTTTTCCCCTTACCAGGCGGGCATCATCGATCTCGTCTCCCAGATCTTGCTACCCAATGTAGACTCCTGCGGAAAGAACAAGCGCAGTGTCCGCGCCGAGCTATACAAGCTGAACGTCTACAGCTCACCCTCCGGCAAGTTCAAGTCTCACGTCGATACGCCGCGCTCCGAATCCCAATTCGGTAGCCTTGTGGTTGCACTTCCGGTGGCCCATGAAGGCGGTCAGCTGGCAGTGAGGAGCGGTGGGAACGAGGTCATGTTCGATTGGTCTGAGAAAGCGAAGACGAACGTGCAGTGGGCTGCGTTCTACAGCGACTGCGAGCACGAGGTCTTGGAGGTTACCGCCGGTCACCGCATCACGCTGACCTACAACCTCTACATCTCACGTGGCGCAGGGCACCTTGCCGGCCACGTCTCAGGCGGTCTCCTGAATCCCATGCAACTGCCGCTCTACGAGACGCTGAAATCCGCCCTCGATACTCCAGGCTTCTTCAATGGCGGGAGGATACTCGGTGTCTACCTCACGCACTGCTATGCCCACGCCACACCAGCAGCCAACTTCTTGCCCTCTTCACTGAAGGGCGCTGACATGGTACTCTACGAGACTGCCCATGCGCTTGGCCTTGCCTGCTATCTCCGTCCTGTCATGTCGATTGAAACTTACGACGAGGAAGAGGGGGACGCCGTTGAGAATACCCTCATGAACCCAGAATTCGTTTCATACGACACGACTGATTTCACCGAAGGCGAATACGACGCGGACTTGCAAGAAGAGTTGTGCTATCGAGGGTGGAATGAAGGAGTCAACCGGAGCAAGACTACATGGTTGAACCAGCTGAACGAGGAGTTCTTGGAGCCAGCTATGGGCTATTTGACGGTAAGCATTTCCCGCATTCGGCGATAGAATGCAGTGCACGCTGCCCTGCCGCGCTACAATCGCGCAGAAGCTCAAACTAACTTTTGGGACGGCAGTACGGCAATCAGCACAGCACGGCAACCAAGTATTCGGCCGCGGTACTTCTCATCCGTATCGGACCGTTCGGCGACCGCACCAAAGAGCCCGTGGAGGAGCAGGAGCCATCGAAGGAGCCAGTGGAGAAGAAGTCGTGGTATAGGCAGAAGCCCAAGCCGAAAGAGCCATTGCTTTTCCAAGGCATTACCGCTTCAAACGTGGATGACGACGAGGACATGGAGGACGACGAAGATATAGGGGAGACGAACCTCCCGACAATGGACACATCGACCGTGTCTGCAGGGGCAATGGAGAGGCTTCGAGCAGACGCGGCGAAGTACAAGCAGTCTCGCGCCTTGTAGGCATAGTTTCGCAACCTCTGGTGGAGCGGTGATGGAAGCTTGATGACGAGGGACAGGCTTGTTTTGTAGTGCATCGCCAATCGCGAGAGTAAGAGACGGCGACTTGTCCACCATGCTGCGTTCGCACTGGCTGCGTGTGTAGATATGGGAAGACGAGTCCTGTCTGGCTCTTGAAGAACACTATGATACAGCACCAGAACTGGTTCAGCTACTGCCACAGAGCAATGCTAAAAGATCAGTCTGAAGCAGCTTTCACATGCGACTCCTGACCTTTAGCCGTTCATGTATAGAGTCGTAACAATATCGCGACGCTGTCCTATAATGGGAGGACTTGCTCCTCTCACATCGGCTGGACTGGCTACCACCCTGCATCACCTTAGCATTGATTGAGATATTCTGCCTTGACATGTGATCGTTGTGTTGCAGCCTCAGGCAGGGGTCCAGACCGCAAACCCAGAAAGTTCCACTAGCGCATGACGGTTGGTATGACTCTCAGTGCCATTGCGTCCCATTGAGCCTACATATATCTCTCCAATTGAACGATTAACGATCGCTCTGCCCGAGCTCATATATCCAACATGTCGACATTCGGCCAATACTTCAAAGTCACGACCTACGGCGAATCCCACGGCAAGAGTGTCGGATGCATAATAGACAACTGCCCGCCCGGCCTACAGTTGACGGAAGATGATATACAACCGCAGATGACCAGGCGAAGGCCCGGTCAATCAGCACTCACAACACCAAGAGACGAGAAGGACAGGGTGGAGATACAATCGGGCACCGAGTTCGGCGTTACATTGGGTTCACCCATTGCATTGAAGGTCATGAATGAAGATCAACGACCAAAGGATTATGGTGGCGGAGGGAAGAACATCGATGCTTTCCCGCGACCGAGTCATGCGGATTGGACGTACTTGGAGAAGTACGGCGTCAAGTCTAGCAGTGGTGGAGGCAGAAGTAGCGCGCGAGAGACCATTGGGCGGGTGGCTGCTGGTGCTGTCGCAGAGAAGTACCTCAAGGTCGCGCATGGTGTTGAGATTGTTGCTTTCACATCTTCAGTGGGACCTGAGCACCTGTTCCCGGCAACGAAGACACATCCTACACCCTCCACCAACCCAGCATTCCTAGACCTGATCAACAAAGTCACGCGCTCGCAAGTCGATGAGTTCCTGCCAGTCCGGTGTCCCGACCAAACAGTCTGCAAGAACATGGAAGAACTCATCGGCGAGTTCAGAGACAAGCATGACAGTATCGGCGGCGTCGTGACCTGCGTGATCCGTAACTGCCCCTCTGGTCTCGGCGAACCCTGCTTCGACAAGCTAGAAGCCCTGCTTGCGCACGCTATGCTCAGTATACCCGCCACCAAAGGCTTCGAGATCGGATCCGGATTCGGTGGGTGTGAGGTCCCTGGTTCAAAGCACAACGACGCTTTCATCAAAGCTCCAGCCATCCCGCCATCTGACACAGCAAACGGAACCTCATCCGAGACAGCTGCAAGGTCCAGACCCAGACTCACAACGAAGACGAACAACTCAGGTGGCATCCAAGGTGGTATCACGAACGGCGCGCACATCTACTTCAACGTCGCCTTCAAGCCTCCTGCCACTATCGGCCAAGCCCAGAAGACCACCGGCTACGATGAGTCAGAAGGCACGCTTGAAGCAAAGGGCAGACATGACCCTTGTGTGACTCCTAGAGCCGTGCCGATCGTCGAGGCAATGGCAGCACTGGTAATCATGGATGCCTTGATGGCGCAGAGTGCGAGACAGAGTACGCGGAGTCTGCTGCCGAAGTTGCCGCAGACGGTTGGGGTGAGTGAGCAGCAGGGGAGTGTTTTGATGAATGGAAATCAGTGAGGTGGGTATGTCTCTGTCTTTCGGCACAGCGATGGCGTTGGGGTGGTGGTCCTGCTATTCTGGGCTTGCGGGTATCAAAAGTGAGACTTTTGTCTTGTACAGTTATAGAAGCTTGATCTAAATGAGATGAGATGGAGGTCTCAAGTTTTGTCAGCTTCCATCTCGACGGCGCCATGTCTCAAGCTCACGCCTGGCGAAGGCCACATATAACAGACTACGTTGCCGTCTCAACTTGTTTCCTTTTCTCTTCAGGCAGGCCTCAGATCAGAAAAGCAACACTCACAAAACCATACTCGCATATTCCATTCGGTACATACATTTCACCAACACAAACGATATCACAACCACCACACAAACCCAGTACAACCAAAGCCACAAGCACCATCTCCACCCAACAGCAGCAACACCATGGGCAGCCAACACTATCGAACAAGACGTCCTATGAGAGCAACAAGCCGCGTGCTCAACCCCATCCACGCTTGGAGAGAGGTGATCGGCTGTATCCGGGTCCGGCAAGCCTACCAGATTCACCCACAACCGCTGCCACCCGCTGCTGATGATGCCACTCCCGGCAACGACGAAGACGACGACGACAAGGACGACAAGGAGGACGACAATAACACGGCCGACAACGATGCTTCCCTTGGAGCTCAAGGCGATGAGACCGAGATGGATTCCGAGCCACAGCAAGCGCAAGCCAGCCACGATGATCGTCCAGATACACAAGACCCCGAGGACGACGACAGGGCAGTCGACGAGGACGACTTGGATCATCTCGTCAACCTCCACCATCCAACACCACTCTCTGGTCAACCTCGACCGGCTTCTCCAAGATCTCCGACCGGGAGTCTTCGACGCTCGCCTCGCATTGCTGAGTTCTCTCGGACTGCGCGTGCCGTCCAGCCCAGGTCGCCAATCGCTAAGCGTGGAAGGCACAGGCAGAAGAAGAAGGGGCAGCATTCGAAGGGACCCAAGAAGGAACATGGTCCCAAGTGCCCTCGCCGGGGTGGCAAAGGTGGGGATTGGCACCCCAGAGACCAAGGTCGCGTAGGTGGTGGAGGTCGCTAGCTCACAGGGCTTGTGGGATTTTGGCGCTGGTGACGGTTGCATTGGTTTTGGGGGCTCTTGTAACGTGGTTGACTGATACATATAATGTCTAATAGGAGCTGGTCTCTGCAAACATGGTGCCCCATCTCATTGCCCTCTCCCTCCGCTGATGCCCAATCAAGCATGGTCAATGGGTGACGGCCCAACCCCAATATCAATAGTAAAAACATGCAACGGCGGCACAACATAACTCGTCCCATTATTAAACGGCGTACCCCTATTCAACTGCGCCGCCGGCATCCACAGCCTTTGCTGAGTATCAATCCACATAGCGTCCACCCACAGAAGCCTCGGGTCCTGCACCAACAGAGTCATCGTACCGTTCGGATGCACCGTGATAATACGCTGACTGTCCGTATCGCTCACGTACGTATTACCCTTCGCATCAACCGCTGTACCGCCGGTCGAAGGCGTATGGGCGTAGGGCATTCGAAAGTCGGGCAGGACCTGCGCCATACTTGAGTTATAGAAGGCGTTATCGAGGTACTTCGTCTCGATCCGACTCATACCGCCGTTTGAGGGTTGGTAGTAGTACCATTTCCCATCTGGGGAGACTTCATGCTGGTCGGCGTAGATGTGCTCGAAAGTCCCTCCAGAGGCGTGTAGGAGTTTGCCTTCTGCTGATACGGGCATGTAGGCGCTGGTACTTGGGTCATCCACGAGTACTCTTCGGGTGTCGCCACTGGCTAGGTCGAGGATTATGATTGCGGGTGCTCCTGCATCGGTCAGGTATGCTTTGCCCGACGCTGGATTAAATCGAACATCGTCTAGGAGGGTGCTCTCGAGGGTTACGTTGCCCATGTTGTATACCCTGCCGACTTCGTTGGTGGTCAGATTGACCGTGACTAGCTTTGGGCCATTGGGCAGGATGACAGGAGCGCCGAAGCTGGGGGATCCAGTGTCTACGAGCCAGAGCAGGCCGTCTGGTCCTATTCGTTGGGAGTTAGTCCGGATGAGATGGGTTGCTGGATCTTTGCCCATGGTGTAGTTGTTCCACTCTGCGCTAGGATACGGCGTGCTTGTATTGGTCGTCTGGTCGTACTCGGCGACTTGCGGACCTGTCGAGCCGTCCACGCGTGCGTATAGGACGAATAACCGACCATCTGGCGTCGTGCTGACACCATTGACCGGGTGCTCAAGAATTAACGCTGTACGTATGCGTGGGTCTTCTGCTCCGTGGAAGCTCTGCGCTGTAGCTGAGCCGAGTGAGAGGGCTAAGGCAAGAAAGGTTGCTCTTGTGGTATAGAACATCATAGAAATGCTTGCTTGATAGGAAACAGAAAGCTTGCAATTCCTTCTCATTGATGGACATGGAGATGGCTGATATACGAGCCTCTTCACCTACCTTGTCTGCTCCTCAATCGGTGACGTTTGACCGGCATTGGGGCGGGGTTCTACTATGGGTTCATGCTGCCTGTATGCTCAAAGTCTGCTGCTTGGTGAGGTCTCCGGAGTGTGAGTAGCAGTGACTTGCAAGGAGTAACAGGCTGGCTGACATCATCGTGCCTTCCCCTTCCCTTCCGCTGCGGAGATGCATGAATAAGTATGTATTCCCGGACCGCCGACATGTCTGCCACCTCGAGGTCTCACAGTCTAATCGATCAAGACAGAACAGCGAATTGAAGCTTAGCAATTTTGTGTTTTATGAAGCATGTATGGTCAGAATGACTGTAGCTGGTATGCGACGAGACGCTACGCAAAGTACGCTCCGAAGTTGATGACGTACAGTAACGGCGTTCCCTTGCCGAGCTGTCAGAAGGTCTATCTGGGATATATATGCCAAGTTGAAGGGGCGACAGTGACCCTCTGGTATTTCCTGGGCTGCCTTTCCATCGGCACCAGAACGCCACGAGGACTGCCCTTGAGGCACACACCCCATTATATCTCATCTCATTCGTCAAGCACACCACCTACGTCTCAAGCCAATCCAAAAACTCCGGCGTAAAATAACTCACAATAATCGTCGCCCCCGCCCTCAAAATCCCCTCGGTAGCCTCAAAAGCCATAGCCTTCAAATCAAACACCCCTGCCTTGGCCGCTGCATGAATCATAGCGTACTCCCCACTGACATGGTACGCTGCTACCGGCATGTCCTTGCCAATCTCCTTCGCATCCGAGATAATATCTAGGTATTGTGTAGCGGGCTTCACCATAATGATATCCGCCCCCTCTCCAATATCTCTCTGAATTGCTCGTCGAGCGAGCCCTCGACCACCGGGGGGGAGTTGGTAGCACCGCCTATCGCCGAATGAAGGACATGAGCCTGCGGCGTCCCGGAAGGGGCCGTAGAGGCAGCCGGAGAATTTGGCGGAGTAGGACATTAAGACTACTTTGTGCGCGATGCCTGCTTCGATGAGTTTGAGCTTGATAGCGCGTATCCTGCCATCGTTCATGTCGGAAGGTGCGACGCAGTGGGCGCCGGCTTCTGCGTAGGCCATTGCTACGTCGCTTACGCGGTCGACGGAGAGTGTGTTGTTGAGCGAGCCATCTTCGTGCAGGATGCCGCAGTGGCCGTGGGATGTGTATTCGCATAGACAAACGTCGGCGATGATGAAGAGGCGGGGGTAGGCTCTGCGGAGCAAGCGGATGGCGGAGATGACTGGGCCTTGCGGGTCGTCGGCTGCTGTGCCTAGGGTGTCTTTCGCTGTGGGTGCCAGGGGGACACCGAAGAGGATGACGCTCTTCAGGCCTTTTGCTACGAGTGGTCGCAGCAACTCCACGACCTTGTTCAGACCCATCCGTTTCTGACCCGGTAGACTCGGTATCGATTCCAGCTCATCAGGGTTGTCGGTTATGAAGAGCGGGTATATGAGCATGCTCTTCGTGAGCTGCCTCTCCGCCTGCCATGCTCGTGCGAGAGGGTGCGAGTACCCGCCATGGAGTTGTGAGGAGATGTCGCCGCTTATGCTCACGCTTGTTGCGGCTGTCGAGGCGTAGGATTTGGCGCGCGAGATTTGGGAGCGGGTGTCGGTCTGGGTGGTGGTTGAGTTTGAGTGGGCGGGGGAGGGGCGGTCGCGGTAGGTGAGGTCGTTGACGAGTGTTGAGAAGGACATTTTGGCGGGTTGTGTGTTCATTCGAGTGTCGAGTGTCGAGTGCGAAGCAGAGGAGAAGGGCAGGTCACAGCTTCGAGACCAGATGGATGCTTGCGCTTCTCCGGCTTGCCGATGCTCGTCTTATCTGTTTCTCGGCTCTAAGATGGTGCGTGGGTGTCGGGTAGATGGCCGAAGATATGCGACTACAGCTGGGAGGATATGGTATACGTCGCGGCAGTCGTTTAGGAAGGTGAAAATGGTACCATGAGGCCAAATATTCCTGGCCACACCGAATGCTGACCTCTGTGATGCAATGGCCAATTGAAAGAGGGGCAAATGTGAGACGGATCTTCCCGGCTCCGTCCGCCTCGGGCCCGAGGTGTGTTTCGCGAGAGACACCACGCACACAACATGAAGGCTGTGACGTGCAGACACGCGTAGTCGACCGGCACCGATGTGTAGACGGCACAGTTCTGCTCAGCGTACAACTAAGGTAGGCATGGGCTTCGATACTGTAGATGATTCAAGGTTACATGCATATCAACCTGTGCACTATCAAGGTATGAGTCTCAATCTCTGCAAAGCTTGCAAGCATGTACTTCGTATCCGTCCCAACCTTGCATGTCCAGTACGCCTTCCTGAGCGCCAACGCTGATTACACAATCAATCAATCACAAGGACATCATCAATCTTCCATATTCCTGACCCTCCCTCTGTTCAAGAATCCCCGTTAGACCGCTGCCACCACACTCTCCTCACTCCTCTCAGCAGCCATCTCAACCACAGCCTGCGTAGGCCCAGTCATCGCAGCCTCTGCCTCATTCCTCTCAGCAGCCATCTCAACAACCGCCTGCGTAGGCCCCGTCGCCTCCACCTCCACCTTCTCCCCTCCCTTCCCCTCTCCCTTCATTACCCCTCCCTTCCCCTCCCCCACAGAAGCAAGCCTAACCTCCGCCTTCCTCATCCTCTGCTTCTCCGCCCACTCCCGACTCAACTGCCTGCTCCTCTCCGCCGCCGCAGCCCTAGCCTTCTTCGCCGCCTCCTTTTTCTCCCGCTTCTCCTTCTCAGCGGCATCCTTGGCTGCAGCGGCTCTGTTGAAAACCTCGCGGCCTTTGGATGTGCCTTTACCTGAGGAGACGATTCTCTGCCCTGACGCAGGAGCTGCGCGAGCGCCGGCTGCGCCGGTGGAGGTGGTGAGGGAGGGGCGCGAGCTCGCTACAGTAGATGGGCGTTTCGCCACGGACAGCTGGCCTGGGCTAGAAGGTTTGAGGGCCATTCCGTTGGAGGACCTGGGAACAGCAGTCCGTGGCTTGATGGCATTGCTGCTGGTAGTTGCAATGCTATTCGCACGCTTATGCGCCGGCACCGCCGCCCCAGCAGGAGCGCTTCCACCCATCGCCGATTCCCTCGCTCTACTAGCATTAGTCTGACGAACACCAGGCGCCTTCTTCAACCCAGCAGGCACAGGCCTCGCCTTGAACGCCGCCTTCTTCTGCTCCTCCTCTACTTCCTTCTTTGCCCTCTCCTCGCGCGCAGCCTTGAGCTTCGCCGCTACGGCTTCGCCAGGGAGCTGGAAAGTAGACTGCGTGGGAGCTTTCTTCGACTTCGGAGGCGGTGGCGGTGTCGGGAAAGAGAGGGAGACAGGTCTCGGCTTGCTATGCGGGATGACTGTTTCCTTCCTCTCTCTAACCTCTGCTGGCTTCTTCGCAGCACCGCCGGAGGGAATGCGCTTGTTAGCTGGCTCGGACTTGGCGATGATGCTCTGGCGAACACTGCCAGCGTGGTCGAGCGCAGAGCGGCCGAGCGCCCCAGAGGGCACGCGCTTGCTGTCGGGCTCGGTGTTGACGATCACGCTCTGACGATTATTGCCAGAGCGGCCGAGCGCGGAAGAGGGACGTGGACGGCCTAGACCTGGTGCCTTCGAAGCGCCGTTCTTCTCGGTCTGCATGAGCGACATCCTGGCTTGACTGGCTTTGGTAGTTCGAACGATCGGCGCCGCCTTTTTCGGCTTCGCTTTCATACGCGAGTCCTGCACTACTGGCACCTCGGCAGCGACTTTCTCGACGGCTTCGTCCAGTGCGTCCATAGCTGCAATTGGATCGGCCTGCTTAGGCGAGCTAGGGAGAGTAGCAGCGGGCGCGGGTGAAGTGTTGTCTGTCACTGGCTCTGCGGGTGTTGGTGCCGGTTCGCTAGGCTGCTCAATCGTGAGTGGTGCTGCAGGCTCAGGAGATGGCTCCCTCACGGGCAGCGTGTTGGTAGACGGCTGGCGCGAAGGTCCTGGTGGCGTGAAGCTTTGCACAACTGCTGCCTCCAGCGTATCGTACGTGCTGACTCTGCGGTGGCTGTGCGTGGAAGCTGGAGTTGTGATGCGTGGTGAGGCCTCGACTGGCTCGACGTTCTCCTTGTTGCTGGTCGATCGCTTGCCTGGCGTGTCCTTGCGTAGAGAAGCGATGACCTTGGGCACCGCAGTCGGTAATGGTGATGTAGGCGTGTCCATCGTGGCGTCTTGTAGAACTTCTTCCTGGTTGGTAGGCGGGAGCTCAATGTGAAGTGAGGTTGACACGATGCTGTCAGGCTCCGGGTCGCTGCTGCTGCCGCTTTCGACTAACACCTTTTGCTCCGCTTCCTCGAGCTCTGCTTTATTGGGCACTTGCCTGCTGACCTGGCGACTGTTGGCTGCCGAGTTCGTAGGGGTAAAGCCATCGACTGTAACCTCTGCGTCAGCGTCATATGAATGCAAGTGCACGGTCACGATACGTACACTGCTCCGAGAAACTCGACATGGTATCCTCGGCGGCTGACATGACTGCAGCTGTTGCTCGCGAGAAGACTCCCATTTCTGCTTGGTCGGAAACAGTCTCCTGCGCGTCTTCATATGCATCCGGCTGTGTCGCAGTGCTTGCATTCAGATCGTTCTTCTTGCCCTTCGCACCTTTCTTACCACCCTTCCTGCTTCTTGTAGACTTTCTCAGCCCCGCGCCATCAGACTCATCGTCTCCCTTGCTGCCGCTGTTGGTAGCGATCTCGCCGAGTGGTAGACGCTCTTCCAGCTCTGGCGTCTTCGCCTTGATGTCTACACCACCATCCTCGCCCGGGACCTCGAGCAATACTTCTGGATCGACGTGAAGCTGTTCGGCGACCTCAGCGGCCTTTGCGCGCGTCATGCGACCCATCTTTGCTGGCTTCGCGATCGTTCGTTTGCAATGCTGGCGTGTCTTCGTGTTCGATACGGGTTTGTGGGAGGAAACCCAGGCGCTGAGGAGCGCAGTATATCTGTGAAGGGGTGAGACAACTAAGTGTCGCTGTCGACTTTCCAAGACTGTGCAAGAGAGAGTGAAACAAGGACGTCCAAGAAGTTGCGTTCGAGACCTGTCTGTTTACTGTTTACTTTCAGGCCCAATCGATCGCTAGCGTCACGATCCGAAGCGCCTCCACGATCTCCTGTTCCGCAGTTCAGCCGAGGGCAGCTACGACCACCTACTCATAGCTACTCTCAATCTCTCAATCAACCAGATAAGGTACGTCTCTTTCGCCCAGATATATTAGACCTGCAGTCGCATCAACGAGTGTTGATGTTCAGGTGTGATAGTACGATGAAGTTCTGCTTGCCTGCTACAATTGGAGCGATAACTTCGGCACAGTTCATCATCATACATGGAGGCTGAGTGGATCGTGGGCGCCTACAAATGAAATGTACTGCGTTTGTGTTCTCGCGGCTACACTGTGATATAGCGCGCAAGTTTCTCGCCATGAACATCAGCTGGGAGAGACCCAGCACCGCTCGCTTGCAGGCCAGCTGTCAGACAGCCATCGCGGTCGCCAGCACATCCATCCCTGCCCATCATGCTCGACATAACTTCCGCCTCGAGCGCCGAAGACGCCGGACAACACCATTCGGCCATAGCGAGCGCATCTCACCTCCGTCTCCACATGCTTATTCTCTCAGTCGTGGCCTTAAAGCTCTTCGAACTCCTCGAGGTCGTCGTAGGAAACGATGCGCCGGTCCTTCGCAGGGCGATGTCCAACGCACTCCACTTCTTCACCATCGTCGTAGAGATCTGCCTCATCAATGTCGCGCTTAAGGTTGCCTTTGGCTTCCTCGCCTGCCTGTCAAATAGTCAGAATGTCCGTATCGGGTAAGGAAGTCTCGGTGGCTCACCATCTGGCTTCTCCACTGCTCTGTGTTTCCTTTGCGTGTGGAATCGGCCGCGTACTGCGTTTCCTTCGGCACGGGCGATGGGTCGCGTGGGAGGACGAGCATGGCCTGCAATGCAGCTGCGAACAGTCAGTACGTAAACAGTCTTGCGCGTCACGTTGCGAGGACGTACCGCGAGACCGGTACTTGAAGTGGAAGGTCGCGAATGGCCCCTTGTCCAGCAGGACCGTCGAGGGCTTTGGTCCGGACCTCCCCTGGATTGGTTGTGCGGCGCCCTGCCGAATCGGCGCACCGAGCCTACGATGTCAGCACACGAAGCGTCGTGACAGTGCGAAGTGACTCACCCTGCTTGATGGGAGATTGCGCGGCCCTTCAGCGTCTTCTCCGAAACCATGTTGTCTGCGAGCAACGGCTGGTAGCCCCACCTGTCATGGTGCGCGGACATTGTGTGACGGCGTCCAGGAACCCCGAATTGCGGCCTGGTGTTTGCCTGAGTTTTCGCTCTCCTCAATGTGACGGTGATGGTGCCTAGGTTCCGGAGTTTCTTCATCATCTCCTTGTCGGCCGCGTCCTCAGCTAGCGCGTTGTCAGCAGTCTGTTCCGACCGAAACCTCGGAAAGGGTGACTTACTGATCTGAAGCTCTGCGAAGATCAGGTACTGGTAGTACTTGCGACCCTCTTTCACAGTAGTCGTGCGGCTGTACTCCCATCGCTGAAATCGCTCGTGTGTGAGGCGAGTGACCGGCTTACCGTCCACAAACAGCTCCATCATAACACACTCGTCCTGATATGGGTAGAGCACCGGGTCATAGTTGCCAGTGATGCAGAAGCGGGCCCCTGTACGCGCCTCGACATACTTGGTAGTCGTTTCCGCGGCCCTTGGAGCGTCGTCGTCGTCGTACTCACGGAGCTCCTTCCCATTGCAGGTGATTCCCACAGTAACGCCTGGCACCCCGTCGATGATCGCCATGTCGCCTGCCCTCGCACTTGCGGTTATCCTAAGTCATGAGTGAGCTGTTGACGGCGGTCAGTAGTCCATGGAGGGGTGAAGATGTTTGGGAAGTGTAGGTGGTAAGTGAGTGTGATACCGCTGAGAATTGCAAGCTCTCAAGTCAAGGCAGCTGCGGAGCTAGTACGCGTTGCGCGTTGTCACGTTATCACTACCACAAACATATTATGCGACAGAGATTGAAGGTAATGGTGCGGAAGGCCGTGGCGTATAAGAGTCTTAGTGATGCGACTTGCGATGGCGTTAAGAAGTCCTCGCGAGCGGACGTAAAGGTACGTGTCGCCGATGTTGGAAGCCGCGATGCATCGCCCCTTCCTGATCTGCCAGCCGGGTCAGTTCCACAACGCCGCCCGCCGATATGCCGATACACTTTTACAGATTGGACAGTGTAGGCAACGTTAAGTAATGTTCTTTGCGAGCGGACCTCACATCTCGCGTATCTGGTCTGGAAACGCTTCCTCCCGTTACGCAGTCTCTATGTCAGAACGCCAAGATGCACCAGCCCCAACGCCACGCTGGTATGTACAAAAGGAACACCCGGGTATAGTCACCTTCGCCACTTTCACCTTCACCACATCCTCTCTCGCCACGTTCTCCCTCACCACGTTGATCCTGACCACGTTCTTTCTACCACGTGCCTGGCCCCACGCCTAGCTGCTGCCCGTATGTCCCAGAGAAGAGCTGCTGCCGTATGTTCGCCCGCTCATCCGACACACCTGGCCCAGCACCTGACCCTTGCCCTGTCTGCATAAAGCCCAGCGCCGCCCGCACCTCGTTGACCGCCTCCTCCATCTTGCCGCCGCTCCTCTGATTGTGCTCTGCAATCTTCTGATCCCAGCCCCCAAACTGCAAGTGGAACCCTCCTGCTCTCTTTGAAGCCTCCCGTATCACCAGCGCCCATGCCTTGCCGATCTCGTCATATGCCTCGTTCTTGTGCCGCTGGTGTGCATAGCTGTCCCAATCCGGTAGCCTGTGGATCATGTTGGTGACTGCCTCCAGGTATGTGAGCGAGAGCATAGTCTGTGTCTCCTGCGGTGGTAGGAAGTGTGGCGTGTAGTCTCGCAGTGCATCTATCAGCTGCAGCAGATGCTGTCGCACGCGGTTGTAGGAGTACTCCGAGGATGGGCGGTTGCCTAGTGGAAACGCTTCCCGGAAGGCGTTCTCGTATCTGCTGAGGACTGATAGTGTAGACTCAATAGACGGCCGTGGTGCTTTCGTAACGATCTCCTGCTGTAGCTCCGGATGTTGGTCGGCCACATTCTGTAGCAGCTGCCTCATCTCATCCGCCGACAGTGTCTCCAGCAACCGTGGCAAAGCGAGTGGCCTGCCCACAGCCTGCCCTGTCCTCGTCCTCTTGATGCTTCGCTGTAGGCTCGCTGATGGTAGGTTTCGAGAGGATATGGATGGTGAGGGTGAGGTGGACATGCGGTCATTGTCCGGCTCTTCGGAAGCCTTTCGCTTGCGGCCAGACATTTGGAAGGGGTCTAAGTGGTGATACTGTGCGTTAGCCATGCCGCTGCCGCAGAGTGGGTGCTGAGGTGCGGAAGAGGTGGGCGGAATCTTACCGGACCTAGAAGGAGAGAGTCGTGGATTTTGGAGGAGGTGCGGCGCAAGCGTTTCGTTGTTGTGAAGCAGCGTGTTCATGGCTAACACATCAAGCTCCTTCACTCCCTCGCAGTCGAAGTTCGTGAATACTCTCGAGTATGGTGAAGGTGAAGACAAAGCGGGCAAACAGTTATGATGTTGTGGTGTGCGTGCATGGACCCTCGAAAGGTGGTGGCTCCTTCCTCGAGCTTGACCGAAGCAGGCAAGGCGCCAAGGCAGAACCGCCCGCCTTTCATGCAGAGGACCTCGCAGTTGTTCCGCTCTCCACTCGACAAACGAGACTCGTGACGGACGGAAGAGCAGCAGAAGCGCTATATCTACAGCTCCTCCTCCCGAGATATGACCATTGAAGTTGTGAAGATGTAGCTACATACCTGCAGGTTTGCCATCCCTTTGTTCTCCTCCCCAAGCGGCCTACGCCACTCACCATGCTGTCCGAGTCCTTCACCTCCCTCCTCTTCTGGGCGACAGTCTTCCTCCTCGTCGTCTACCAGGTATCATGGACCTACGCAAAGCTCCGCGACGTCCCAGGACCAGCACTCGCCAAATTCACGAACCTATGGCGCCTCCGCGTCGTCTGGCGGCGGGACTCCCATGACACGTACCTCGCACTGCATAAGCAGTATGGCGACCTTGTCCGCATCGGACCAAACAACGTCAGCATTTGCAAACCAGACATGATACAAGCGATCTACGGTATCCAGAAAGGCTATATCAAGTCCGACTTCTACGCAGTATGGCAGAACATGATCAAGGGGAAACGGAGTCCATCATTGGTCTTCACGACGGACGAAGCACAGCATGCTATGCTGCGGCGCCCTGTTGCCGGAGCCTTCTCGCTGACGACTTTGGTGGAATTTGAGCCACTGATTGATTCTACGACGGCTGTGTTTCTGTCGAGACTGGACGAGCTGTATGCTGCCACAGGAAAGTTGTGCGATCTTGGACAGTGGCTGCAATGGTACGCTTTTGATGTTATTGGCGAGCTTACGTTCTCCAAGCGGCTGGGCTTTATGGAGAGAGCAGAAGATGTAGAGGGTATCACGGCATCCGTTGCTGCGAACTTTGATAGGTGCTCGGTTCTTGGACAAATGCCCTGGCTGGATCTATGGACGTACAAGAATCCAATCTACCAACGTTTCTTCGCCGGCCCGGTATCTTCGCCCATTGTCAGTTTCGGTCAGCGGCGACTTCAAGAACGGATTGATGGTAAGGACGACCAGGCGGAAGTCGAGCTTGAGATCCCTGATCCAGCGCTGCGGGAGAAGGTACTGAATGGAACGCTACCCAGCAAGCCTGACTTCCTATCGCGCTTTCTGACGCTGCAAAAGGAGCAGCCGGATATTGTTACGGATCGACAGGTCCTGACTTACTTGTTCGCGAACATCAATGCTGGGAGCGATACTATCGGCTCGACGTTACGGGCGGTATTCTATTACCTGCTCAAGAACCCAGAGTCGTTGAACGAGCTTATGGAAGAGCTGCAAAGAGCTCAAACGGCTGGCAGGTTGTCTGTACCGCTGCCAACATGGCCGGAATGCCAGGCACTTCCATACCTGAATGCAGTCATCAAAGAAGCTCTCCGTCTAAATCCAGCACTAGCCCTACCCATGGAGCGAGTAGTACCCCTAGGACCCGACCTCCAAATAGGTGAAGTCCTTTTACCACCCGGAACAGTGGTCGGCATCAACCCATGGGTACTACACCGCGATAAGCGCATCTTCGGTCCTGACGCCGAAGAATGGTCGCCAAAGCGGTGGCTGATGGACGACAAGGAGAAAGTGAAGTACATGGACCAGCATATCTTGTCTTTTGGAGCTGGAAAGCGGACTTGTTTGGGACGTAACATTGCGATGCTGGAACTCACGAAGCTGGTACCTGCGTTGTTGATGAGGTATGAGATGAGGTTGGCGGAGCCGGAGAAGGAGTGGACGGTCGTCAATTCGTGGGCTGTGAGGCAGGAAGGGCTGGAAGTGGTGATGGTAAAGCGTGATGATTGATGATACTTATGTCACTTGATAGGAGCAATAGGCTTGCTCTGGGCCATCTCAGAGACATCGTTCGCGCAACGGTGTACCGCGTCGGAAGCCCGTGGGCTTTCACCAAAAGCCTCGTGGTGATGGTGGGCTCCTTTCTTCGAAGCGCAGGCAAGCGATCTTCATCACGTAGACAATTTAGGCCTGAGGAGCAAAATGTTCATGGTACGAAAGCGCAGAAAATGTAGCCGGACTCACTTGGGCCGAAAGTCCGTTCGTTCCTTCCACTTCTGTCGCCGTGTCTACGGGATTCGCCGCAGTCCGAAACCCTCGGTGAACGTCACTTGCCAATTCAAGCGGGCTGTATCCACTCGGTCGCGTTGTCGCTGCACACGAACAACCACACCACGCCCAAGGTCTGACCTTCGCTACAACTTTGACCTCCGTCAACCACGCCCTGGATCCCAGATGGTGACCTCCTGGTCCCATCACCAGCCTCGGATACCGTTCGCGAACGGTCCTGCAATCCGCCTTCAAAAGGCGCCTCCACCGTGGATAAGGTGGTGACATCTCGGAGTCTCATCCCACACGTGTACTGTTTCACGAGCCAACGTGGGTCGATCTGGTTGGTTTCTTTGCGATTCGTCTTCAAAGGGCGCCTCCACATCTCTGAGGGATCATCCCATGCCGGTACTACTTCAAGATCATGCAACGTGGGTCGCTCTGGTTGGTGTCTTTGCAACTCGTCTTCAGAGGGCGCCTCCACGTCTCCGAGGGATCATCCCATACCGCTACTACTTCACGGTCATGCAGCGTGGGTCGCCTGGTTGTTTTCTTTCTACTCGTGACTCGAGGAGCCCGAGAACAACGCCGAGGGTCCACTCGCATTGAGCCCAGGCTCGCGGTGTGGACGCGAATCGCGAGGCTCCGCTGGTAACGCCAGGTGGCGTGGACTCAACCTCGGGTGTGGAGTCGCGGCGGACCGATTATCTAATACGAGGCCCTCAACGACATGAACTACTGCGCACGATGGACAGCCCGGTCAAGAAGAAAGAAACTGCTGGTTGAAGCGGTAGTCTAAGGACACACAGCCTTACAGCCTTGCAGCTCAGCGAAATCCTTCGGGTCGAAGATCGAGCGGCATCCAGTCCGTTAGTTTGGGTCGCGTAACGGCTACTGCAGATACGGCAATTTTCGAGAAGACTTCTAGCGCGAGACTTTCCGTCACTGACTCACTGGCTCGGGATCTTGCGTGCTTCGGAGATCCACATCTGCTGACACCAGGCTGACGGACACATCACGATGAGAACACGTGCGGTGCCTGCAGGAGCTTTTACGGATCGTATCGATGATGAGGATGCGAGAGATCACACAACGTCGCTGACCTGTACACCAGCAGGCCGCAGCATTCGCGAAGAACTCCGTACCGTGCCGGAGTTCCTATATCTATCAGATATACTTCGAAGTTGCACAACGCCCTGCGCATGCGAGCTGCACCCCTGGCACAAGTAGTGGAATATTGCAGCGCTAGAGCATCGAATGTGCGCAGGCAAGTGGAGCTCTTGCGCCTAAGTACGCAGCAGCTGCTGCGCTGTTTTGCACGCTGGTCTCTCTTTTTGTGCAATTGAAGACAGCGATCAACGCTGGCCGTGGCGCAGATATATTACTGATCGGCGATGACTCTTTTAGTCACCGTCGGCTTGCCGAGGTGAACAATGACACAAAGGAAGTCGGTTCGTTTCCGTCTCATTCATTCCGTCTCGTTTCGACGCCAGCCGACTGGTACAGTCTTCGAGAAGGAATGGAAGCCTTGCTTGCTCATCAAATTGAAGATCAGCCAAACACCAACAACAAGTGGAGTCTGATGGCTTGAAGCAGCACCAGTCAGAGTCGCAGCGCTCGAACCTTGCTGCAGCCTCCGCAGCTCACGCTTGACCTCTTGGGACCTAGCTCGTATGTGAGAGAGGTTTCGGACAGGGATAAGAAGGACGACAAGCTCTTGCTGATTGGATATAGAAGGGCGCTAGAACAACTGGTAGGGACATGGTTGCGAGTGTGCTCAAGTTTGGCTTTGCCCGCACATCACTCTGGCTCCGCACCACGACGGCCTCAATTTACTCACAAGCTCGCCTTTTCTCCCACGGACTCTTACAACATCTCGCGATTGATTGTGTGACTCCGCTGCCATACGACGACGCATCTCACGACAACATCTCACCACTACACGCAAATCCCAACACGTCCAGCGCCCTGCAGCGGTGTCTCAACCCTCCAGAGACAACGGCCGTGTCCATTCCACTCGCTCATCCAAACATCCATAAACGCTACCAACACAATGTCGCATTCTTGCGTATTACACTAGTATCGTAATTATAATCATACACCACCACCAGTCCTTCACACGAACGCCTCGAGAGAAATAATTTCTGGGTCGCACCCGAGTGTCCTCCCTTGCCGGCAGTTTCAATCGTAAGCCAGACCGATTACACGATCTTGGGTTCACCGCGCTCTGTGTGACACATTAAGCGTTGGACGTCGGAACACGAGCGCCTGCTTGTACCCGGTCAACGGCAAGCAAGGCTCATACCAAGACCACGGAGACCTGCATAGTGTGCA
>JAKLLW010000287.1:0-41559 GCA_022814695.1 Neocatenulostroma microsporum
ACAACACCAGCCCTCTTGAGCCTGATATTGTCGCCTTCCAGGACCTGCATCGTCTTTCGCAGATACTTGTACAGATCGAACTTGGGATCGTTCGGGTCGAGAACTGGGTCCCCAATCTCCAGGCCATCAATCGTATCTTTCCGCTCGAGATCGTTGTTGTCTGCGACAGACTGGCTGCGGCGCGCTGTGCTGCTGCGACGAGTGTACTGTTTTGCTAACTCCCGGATGGCCAGATCATCGCCCACGTTGACTGGCTCGTAGTCTCCGCTCTCTGATGAGCTGTCTTTGTCTTCGCTCGAGTCATCGGCTTTCTCCTTGCCATCTTTGTCCAGGTAGGTGTCGTCTACGGGTGTTTTAGACTCGCTCAACGGATAGCTCTCGCTTGAATGATGGCTAGCGATGTTGTCCTCTGTGGTTTGTGGTGTAGGATCAGATATCAGACCATCAGGAGCATATGTTTGCCGACCGGACGCCGTCCTGATGACGCCGGGGTTGGAAGCCATTGCGGCCGGAGGCAATGTAGTTAGAGGACGCCGTATATGTGTTTTGTGAATGAGATAAACACCGTTTGGAAGGAAATAAGAAAGCAGGCGCTGCGTACCATACTGCTATGCTGAAGGTATTGTTGGCCTGAGAGTGGCGACTGGGGTAAACAATGTACTTATGAAAGAGGCCAAAAGTGGAAACCATTTGCCATGAGTAGCACGCGTGTAGCCTGAAGCTTGTGACCTACCTAGGCGCACATCATCGTCCGCCGCCTTCCGGGTGCTGAGCTCGAACACCGGCGCATATCTGGGTAGACTGCTGTCGCCGAGCCCAGAGACCGGATTATGAAAAGGTTCGAGAACGTTGAGCGTGGGCAACGCCGCTGCCGGTTGTGTTATACACCGTGGAAGAGAGTGGTATACATAAAACCGTCCCCGTTTCCCTCTCGGATCGGTTTCTGTGGCCATCCGCGATCCGAGGTCCTCTTTAACGGCGGGAGAGTTTGCGCTATAGGCGTAGCAACGAAAGTCAAAAGCTTTCACCCCTCGGGGACTCGTCGTCATCGTTGATTTCACCTGCTGTGTCAGGTAGCGTGCATGCGAGACAGATGTTGACTCGCGAGGTATGCGTGCTTGGTAATGACTTGCAGCTGGTGACGTTTGTGAAATTTCGAGGCGTGGTGAAGAACAGCAGAAAGGGAGGAAGGGGGAGAGAAAGCAACAAGATGCCAAGACAAGATCTGGATCGAGAGAGGAAACGCTATCTCATCACGTGGTTTCATAACTTCACCTCGGTCTAGCCCCCTCCGTCCCGTCTAGCGAAAGCTGACAAAGCTTACCCGACAAACGTGCCTTCCTTGTGCAATATCATGCGCATGGATCTGAGTGAAGTCGAGCCCAAAGCGACCATGTCGCCCGCATCGCTACCCGAGAAGCATCAGCCATCTCTACATAAATGGACGACCAGGAAGGGGTCCCATATGCCACTTCAAGCGCGAGACTCGCCAGCTGACAATGCCGGTCAGGCTACAGTCTTATGTATATGCCTTGGAAAACTCAGATACTGGTTCCAAGGAGCAGAGCATTGCGCGACTTGGTTGTCATCAAACTTGTCCGGGACCCAGACAGACGGCAGCGACTTCTTGGCCTCGAAACGTAGATGGGAGCTCCATGCCCTTGCGGAGTTACACCCCATAAGTGGTGAGGGCTGCAACGAGAGTGTAAAGAAGGATGTCCATTCGAACGATTCCGGCGTGCAAAAGATGCAAAGCCGCAAGGCGATTGACGAGCCAGAATGACAGCAAGCATAAGCACTGGATCATCTGCGGCCAGGATCAGAAAGTCAGCTGGCCTTTCGGGAACCGGGAACACATGTTCTCGGATCAGATTGGCAACCGGCGCATAGCGCTGAGCACCTGGAATGCCCTTTGCATTGCCGTGATATGAGAAATGCGAGGATGGATGATGCTATGAGAAAGAGCTCAAAGCCAGTGGTAGAAGGGCATCCGCTATGCTTTGGTGTCTAGCGGGTAACACAGAACCTGTAGCATCGCTCGGCGGCATGCTCGATTGTTACCGGGCCTCATACGCAGCAATAGTCTGTACAGCCTCACTCCGACTATGCCTACCTCAGCCCGTGAAATGGCTATCAAACTACCAATTCATGTCAAAGCTGCAAGACTGATTCCAAGCTATGGACAAGGCAGGAACTGCTGCTGCAGCGGACTGCGTACTTCTCATACAGCTCCCTTACGGGCACGCACGACGGTGCAACAAGCCCGAAGGGAAGCAACCGCCACGTAGTCATAGCAACTCTCAATCTTCTCCGCAGCACTTTGAGCAGACCGCAAACCGCCAGCGAAGGGAGACTACTCTTCGCCGCAGTTTCGGGGGCCTCCGGCTTAGTATCTGGCAGGGCCGGGACTCCCGAGGGTAGCGATGCAGGGCGGCGAAGGGAATGCTCTGGTGCAGTAGGGTTAGGATTTGGGTACCCGCATAAACACCCATCTGTGCAGCAAACATGCTCTGGGTATCCATTACGACGTTGGTGCTGCCATTTTTTGAATAGCGCAAGTCTCTGCATATTCGTCGGTGTAGCGTGGCCAACGTCGTCCGAGTCGTAGACCTTGTGTCGGAGAACGAAGTCGGGCTTGTGACTTCACTTCATCCCTTGTTTGCAGTGTGTATTCGATACCGGTGTCCACACAGGGGACTGACCATGGACACCGTGTAGACACGAGCGACAACAATGCTCTTCTACAGGTCTACAAGGCTTTTCAGTGCTGGACGAGTGGGACTAGATGAGAGTATGTGAGTGGAGTATTACAATCTGTCTACGCCTCAAGCAGTCCGATACTAATCCCAAGCGCAAGGAAAACTTGCTAAAAAACGAGGAGGGATTCAACTACAGTCTCGTTCCGGAACGCGTCAATGAAGACAACAAGAAGCAGCAAGCAAGCAAGCTTTTTTCGCCAAGAAGGTCGGACAGCAACACAGCAACCACGAGGCTCCGCCTAGCTCAGTCCAGCCTCTCAGCCGCCAAGCTAAGCGCTTCCGATGATAGCCTACTCGTCATCCTCCTCATCATCGTCACTCTCCGCATTCTCCAACCACTCCAAGAATGTCTCAGCAGACTTGCGCACCTTACGGCTGATAGAGAGGTCGACATACTTCTTGCTCGCCTTGCCACCCCAAGCCTTCAGGACTTCTTCGGTCACGATATCGTTCTCGTAGACCTTGAGCAAGATAGCCGAGACGGTGGGGATGAGGTTCGGCTTGTCGAGCCCCACGAAGCGCTCAAGACCGCCGAGGAAGGCTTTCTCGTGCTTATCGCCGTTGCTTGTCATTTTGCGGAGGAGGCTGGCGCGAGGTTCGATTTGCTTAACGATCTGGTCGTCGAAGAGAGTTTGGGCCAGGACGGCAGGGGTGCGGTGCTTGTTCTCGATACCCAGGTCCTTGGCCTTGAGATAGATGTCGACGTCCTTGACCTTGCTGACATCGCCACCCTCCTCCTTGATCTTCTCCTCTACCCATTTACCCAGAGCATCGTAGGATGAAGGCCCGGAGTCCTCATCGTCATTGTCGCCGTTGATGACGAGGTTCTGCTTGAGGTCATCAGGCAGAGCCTGAGCGCGAGCACGGATAGCCTCCTCAGACATGTCGACTTTCCACTCGACCTCCTTCTTCTCCGGCTCGTTGAGCTCTTTCGCCTCAGCGTTGATGCGGCGGGTCAACTCATCGTCGCTACCGGCGTCGTTGCCTACATCACCGTCCTCTACGTTGTCCGAGCCGCTGTCGCCTGGGCTTGGGTGGCCGTTACCATTCATCTCATCCTCATCGCTGCCGTGATGGCCGTTGGCCTCGGCTTGCTTGCGAGCCTTGCGGTCAGCCTTCTTGGTCGACTTGTCTTTCTTGCCCTTTTTCGGAGCGCTCTTCAAGATGAAAGAAGAGAGCTTGTGCTTTAAATCCGCATGTGAGATCTGACCGCAAGCCTTGCAGTCGAGCAAGATGTCTCCGTCCTTGATATTGACGACGGTCTCCGGGTTCTTGCAGCTCTTGCACAGGACGAACTTGTTGATGAAGCCGTCCAGCTGGTCTTGAAGCTTAGAGGCATCATGAGCGCCGTTGATGATCCAGCGGTCGTCTTTCGGGTCGATGTTGGTTTGCGCACCCAGCTCGAAGCCGAAGTACTTGATTAAGTAGGCTGGTGGACGGGCGAGCTGGTCGGCGATGTTGGCGAGATTGACGATGACGGTCTTGATGCCGTTGCCTTTGCCTTCGATCTTGGAGACGATGCGCTCCATCTTGTAGCGGTAGAAGGGGTCCGCGACATCGCGGCGGATGTTGACGCTGGCCATGATTGCGGTATTGGCTGAAGTTGATTGGTGTGGTCTTGACGAAGCTGGCTGGTTTGAAGGCTTGTTACAGCTGACAGTCGGCGTGGGCAGAGGAAGTAGCAGGCGTCGCTAGCTTGCTGGTGTTGGCTGAGACAGACATGCAGTTAGACACACAGCGCAGATGTTTGCTTGTGTATCTGGGATGTGCAGTAGGCTCCTTTGTTGGATGTTGTTGTTGTTACAAGTCTTGCATATGATAGGTATTCTGTGGTCCTTGGGTAGAACTCTTTCTTAGACTCTTCGGTCAGCCGTTATTGCGGTGGTGGCCACAACTACGGGGTCTTCGCGTTATGCGAAATGGTTGCTGCTGCACCGGCGGCGGTTCGACTTCAAATTGGAGCGCGTGGGACGAATACATAAACCCTGCCGCTGTCCTATGGTACAGTCGTGGGTGTGGGTAAGTGTCCTCGGTGGGGAGGGTATGGTGGTGGTAAGCTGCGCTGTGTCGGCGCTGGCTTTCACGATGGCTTTGTGCGTGCGCAGTTTGCTGTCGATGGTTTGGTGGTTATTTGCTGCTTCCGCAGGTGTTCGTAGATCTGATGGTTGTTGGTTGTGCAGGTGGGTGTGGATGTTGGTTCAGGAGCAAAGAAGGTCGGAAAGAGTCTTTCATGATGACCACGAGCGGGAACTTACGCCGCGGTTGCCACCCGCGCCCGATATGACTCGGATCTGGCCTGCTTCGCGTTCACTGCTGACAGCTGGCTCGTGAATGCTGCGACTTGGAGCGTGAGTCCTGACCGTGACTGCTTGTATGAACCGCTGGCATGTGCTCGTCGGCTTGAGACATTGTTCTTCACGTTCGCCGTTTCTGTGCACGCAAGGCGCTCGGGCCAGTATCCGAGAGTCTCGGCATGCCGTTGCCGGTCCGCAGACGGGAGAACCAGATGCACGGATCCGTGTCAACAATGCTTTGTCTTTACTCTTCCTCCATCTTCACCACATCGGCTTCCAAATGAAAGTATGGGTCCTCGTAAGAATTCGCCTCGTGTGAAGAGGGCGGCTTTGCGTCGCGTTGTCTGCCACAACTTTTGTCTAGGACTCGAGTGAAGAACGAGACGGTTTGACATCACCGAAGTCTCGGCCGCTTCAGAACCCGTAGGCACAAGATGAGTTTTCACTATCCTCAACCCATACAACATTCCTGTACACACAAGCCATGGCACCGAAAAAAGTAGACTACTCGGTATATTTAGTGACAGACTCTACATCAGCGATACTAGGCGATAAGGACCTAGTAGCCGTGGTCAAAGCCGCCGTCGAAGGAGGTATGGATTGCAGCTCAATGTACCTAGCACGAGCTCCTCGCATGCTTACTGAACTTAGGCGCAACAATCGTCCAATACCGCGACAAAACATCCGACACCGCCGAGCTCGTCCAAATTGCAAAGCAACTCCACCAAGTCACTTCTGCCGCCGGCGTACCACTCCTAATCAACGACCGGGTTGACGTGGCTCTCGCAGCAGGCGTCGAAGGCGTCCATGTCGGCCAAGATGACCTCGACCTACAGACTGCACGAAAACTCCTAGGCCCAGATGCAATCATAGGTGTAACAGCCAACAACCTCGAAGAAGCGCTCGAGGCAGCCAGAGATGGCGCAGACTACCTGGGCATCGGGACTGTCTACGCCACACCGACGAAGGAGGACACCAAGTCCATCATTGGGACGGCGGGTGTACAGCAGATCCTTACTGAGCTTGCCAACCAAGGGCTCGATGTAAAGACTGTGGCCATAGGCGGTATAAACGCCGGCAATGCTCAGCGGATTCTGTACCAGTGCGCCTCACCACAGAAGAAACTTGACGGTGTAGCGGTCGTGAGCGCCATCGTCGCTTCTGAAGACCCCAAAACAGCAGCGCAGAATCTCCACCACCTAGTCAACACACCAGCTCCCTTCGCCGCCAACTCCAGCAAGCCAAAGCTCAGCAGAGCCAATATTGTCGCTGCAGTCCCAGGGATCATCAAACGTCTAGCGGAGAAGAAACCTCTATGCCACAACATGACCAACCTCGTCGTCCAAAACTTCGCCGCTAACGTCGCCTTAGCTGTCGGTGCATCACCCATTATGAGCAACAACGGCCTCGAAGCTCCCGACCTTGCGGCACTAGGTGGGAGTCTGGTGATCAATATGGGTACTACTACCCCGGAGATCCGGAGCAACCACCTCAAAGCTCTGGCAGCCTACAACGCCGTAGGCGGTCCCGTTCTGCTTGATCCTGTGGGCGCAGGAGCCACAGCGCAAAGGCGGGAGGGTGTGAAGGCGTTGATGGCGGGCGGGTATTTCGATGTCGTCAAGGGGAATGAAGGGGAGATTCGGACCGTGAGCGGTGCGCAAGGAGTGAAGCAACATGGGGTGGATAGTGGCGCTTCGCAGCTGAGTCTAGAGGACAGGGTGAAGCTTGTCAAGGGTACTGCGGCAAGGGAGAGGAATATCATCCTCGTGACTGGCTCTACGGACGTCATCTCCGATGGCGAACGCACCTTCACTGTGTCCAATGGTCACCAATACCTAGGAGAAATCACAGGCAGCGGCTGCACATTGGGTACGACTATCGCATCAATGTTAGCCGTGGAGAGAGAAGACAAGCTTCTCGCGACACTGGCAGGTATACTGATGTACGAGATTGCTGCCGAACGGGCAGGGAAGCGGGAAGATGTGAGAGGGCCAGGGACGTTCGTGCCGGCTTTCATCGATGAGCTGTATGCTATACGGCAGGACTGCGTGGCTGGGAATGAGAAATGGGTGGAGGGCGCGAAGGTTGAGTGCTCGGATGGCTAAGTCGCTAGAGCCACAACGATCTTTGGCAGTGCCATCACGCCACGTGCTTTCGTGAGTGTCCTACAAAGTGCTTAAAAAGTGCTCTCTCTGGGGCCCATGTGTCCAACTGCTTTCTACCCTCCACGTATCTGCGACACTATCAGCCCTTAACACGCTCTTCCCACGCAGACTTGCTGCGACGTCTCCGAGCTACGACTGCACCAAACGAGCTGAAGCAAAAGTGCCTTGCGTATCGATCACTACCTCAGTCGCATTGGAATCCTGCTTCAACCAACAATTGCCCTCTTGAATGGCGACGAAATTGGCCATGCCCGTCGCGAACTGTACCGCCGTACAGGTACTGGCGTTGGACCAATAGTTCGTGGTTGCGCATGCAGTAAGGCAGTCGTTGAGGCTGTATGCAATCACGCTGCTGACATCGCCGCCTTGTAATCCGAGGGTACATGAGATGTTGAAGGTCTGTGTCTGATCGCGGGTCACGATATTCAGGCTTCTGTTGTCTAGGTCGGGGCAGTCGAGAGCAAGGCTGGCCACTGTAGTGGGCGCTGCAGGAGAGTAGTTGATATACAAGCCTCCCGACGTTGTAGCAGTGCCTCTCGTGGCGACATCACTCGCAGTGGCGCAACTTGGAGCGAAAGATGCGGTTGTCGTCTCGACGACTGTTGTCGTGCGCGTGGGTGAGGCAGAGCTACGTATCGCAAAGCACTGTAAGCAAAGCTATCCGACCGGGTCGACTCTCGGCTTACCAATCGCGTGCACGTTGCTGAGAAGCATGCAGAGCGCTCCCAAGTCCGCCGCCCACTGCAATCCCGACCACGATTGCACTCACGACCGCAGCCAATACACAGGACCAAAGCGCTGGTATACCGCCGACTCGCTGGTGTCGTGGCTCGCCGTAAGCCGTTCGTGAAGGTATTACTTCTTGGTCATGCAGAAGCCGGTCTGACGACCATTGACCATACACCTCTTTCTGCGGCTGGTCGATATGGTGCTCGGGCATCGAAGACTCCGGTGTCTCACGGACCTGAAGACCGTTTTCCATCAGGCGGACTTCGCAATGACCACAGCATACGCCCGTACGTAGTGTTCCGAAATGGAGGGTTGAGGTCGGCGCAACCTCAGCAGAGCTCTACGGAGTCGTCAGGTCAAAGTGTTCCATTGTTAGGGCAAGGTTCAGATGGGATTCGGTTTGCATCTTGTAAGGGAGGCCCGCAAGGCTGAGGCTATGCTCGCGCATGTCAAAACACCCTGCAGCGTGCATGTGCATGTGCATGGCGGGGCTAGTGTATAATTGGATCAGGCTGAACCTGCCCGCTCCAATGACCGTGCTCATCGCGTTCCATCCGGAAATGTGCTCCTTTTGAACGTTAGCCAATGGCTCAGTGCGTGTACACGTACACTCTCAAGCTAGTGGTGAGGTATGTCGGAGACCGCTCGATGACTGACACCCATCATGGTGAGTAGCAACAGATGCACAATGCCGCCGCCGTGACGGCTGATTCACAATATGAGGCTCGACTTGGTACACAGTAGAGACGACCATCGAGTGTTGCCATTCAGAGCTTACTCTTCCCACCAAATACAACACCCTCGATCCACCCCTTTATGATCTCATTAGTCTCCTTAGGCGTATGCCACAGCGCCCAATGACTAGCTTTCACCTCGCCCCGCGTGAGATTGGGAATGCGTTCTTCCATGTTCTTGCTCATCTCGGGCCGCAAGATACTGTCGTACAGGGCCTGGATGAAGAGAGTAGGCTGCTGGATGCCATCGCGGCCGGACCTACCGGCTGGCATGGCTTTCTCTTCGTCCCAGTTGAGCTTGCGGGTGCGGTACCAGTTACAGGGTCCATTGATGCCAGTTTTGGTGAATTGCGTTGTGTAGTAGTCTAGCTCCTGAGGTGGTGTTAGTACGCTATCCGTGGGTGGTGCTTCGGGAGGGTCGATGCGCTTACCTCCTGGTTCAAAAGAGGCGTCATCCCAATCTCCTCCTCACTATCAAGTACTTGTAAATCCAACATCGCACCCTCCTCAGGCGTCATGAACGCCTTCCCGCTCTTCGGCTTACCGCCATAGATGCCTTTCAGAAAGCTCCTCGTGCGCTGTTCGCCATGCACGACCTTCTCCACCCTCTGATCCTCACTCCCAAACTGCAACTGATACCCAAACTGCGGCAACGGCCCCTTGACCAAATCCTCCACACTCACAAACTCCTCCGTCGGACCCCAGTACGGAGTAGCCACACTAAAACAATGCGTCACCAGCTCTGGATACCATTGAGCAGTTCGGTACGCTACGATACCTCCCCAGTCATGGCCGCCTACAATGATCTTAGGGATGGAGAGCTGGGTGGCGATTCCGGCGACGGCGTCGGCGTGGGTCTTGAAAGTGAACGATGAGAGGTTTGGAGAGGAGCCAGTGAGGCCGTAGCCCATGCAGTCGATCGCTATGCAGCGGAGGCCAAAGGAGTTGAGAAGGGGGACTTGGTTGCGCCAGGCTAGGGAGATGTCTGGGAAGCCGTGGATTAGGAAGACGGTTCCGCGTTGGGAGCCGTCGCCGGGGGAGTCGAGGTAGTCTGTAGAGTGTTAGCTGTGGCCAATTGCTGGGTGGATGCTTATACGCCATTTGTGTCCTTTGACGTCGGCATAGCCATGCTTGACGTTATTGTCGATGTCACTTGGGCTGATTTTTGGGACAGACATGGCGTGTACTGTTGCTGGATCTACTACCCATTCGACCATGCCCGAGGTTTTGACACGGAAGACTGCAGCAAGGTGCAAGAGTATGGTCAATGTCAATGGTTGCAGAAGGTGTGAAGGTGTTGTCGTTAGCAGGGATCAGCTTGGAGCTCATGTGGACCTCGGCCTGGACGGCGGACTGCCAAGACGTCTACAGTGAAGATGCTTTGTAGCGAGGACATAGATGTACCCGTGCGATCTTGCTAAGTCGGAGAAGCCGTAAGACGTGAAATCGTGTACGGTGCAGATGGCTGATACTCGTGGCTTGAGAGTGTCTGCCAGAAACGGAAGGCGCAATGATTTGGCTTGGCCTACTCTTCTTTGTGCATTGTTCCCGGGATGCAGGAGCTGGTGATGGTACATATCTGTTCGATACAAGTCGCTATACGTACAGAGTCCGGCTGAGGAATCATCCGCGACATACACTTCTCAGTCGTGGGCGAAGGGAAGGTCAGTAGATGACTGTGTCCTCCTCGCCTTCGACGACATGGTCTCCCTCATCGTCCAACTGTTTGTGCTGCTCCTCCAGAACACTCATTGGCTCGTGATCTTTGGCAGCAGGTTGATCGGCGTCCTCATTAGTGTCAACTTGCTGAAAGTTCGGGACTTCCTCAGGCTTGCGTTCGTTAGTATCTTCGGACTTAGCTTGAGCACCTTCATCCGCGTCTGCCGTCTGCGCCTTCGCAGCAGCTGGCTCGATCTGCTCCTTGTCGTCTTCGTTCGTAGTCTCCGTCGGAGCATCATTGGTCATGGTCGCCGTGTCTGCTTGGGATGTTAGTGCCATCCGCGATGAGGCTGCAGCACATATGACACACCGTTTCTGCTGTCTTCCGGTACACTGTCGCCTGCTTGCCGCCCCTCGATCTCGGCAAGTTCGTTATCGATCTGCCTTTGCGCTTCTCGGAGCTGGTCGTCTATGCGGTCCTCTTCGTCTGCTCGGAGGTCCCAAGGTCGGTAGTACTGTGTTCTGTTAGCATCTCCGCGCGTCAAGCACAAACGAGTGGCGTGGACGTACCAGCTTTGGCTCAGTTGTCGTCTGTAAGAAGTTCGCTGTGTTGAGCATTTGGGCGTGGCGCATGCGCATCTACCTGTTGTATCAGCGATTGATCATCCACGTTAGGCGTTTGCGCACGAACGTACATTCTCTTCATCAGTCTTCACTTGCGCCTTCCTGCGCTGTTCAGCAAACTCCTCCAGCCTTCGTTGTTTATCCTCGAGTCGCTCGTCATCCTGTCGCTGGAGCTCAGCTTTTCTCCTTGCCTCTATTTCCTGCCTTCTCTTCGACGTCCTGTCTCTCGGCTGATTGAGGTTGCCAAGAAGCGAGCCGAACAGTCTGCGCGACCGCTGCTTCTCGTCTGTGACTTCGCTTTTGCGCCGCTTTGGATCTTGAGTGTCGGGTTGCTGCTGATCAGGCTTTGAAGCTTCAGCTTCGCTTGGTGTGTCGCGTGCTTTCCCTGTTCGGGCATCCTCCATTGTCGGTGAGCTCTTACCAGGAGATGTCCGCTGTTTCTTGCTCTCCTGCTCCATTGACTCGGTTCTGCGGCGCTTCAAGCCATTGGCGCTCGACGGTCGTTCGGATTCGGTGTCCGGCATTGTGACGACTGAGGCGACTTCGCTGGGAGTTCGTTAGTCAGTCTTTGTGTGCGATCAGTCACGTTAGATTTACGTTGCGGACATGGCAGCGATGTGTTGGCTATGGTGACTTGTGTTGTACTTGGAGATCGAGTCGCGACTCAGGAAGGCAGCTTGCGAAGCTTCGAGCGGAAGTGCCAAGACCTCCTTCCATCTACATTCGGGTTCGCGACAACTCCTCCTTTCTTCTACAGCCACCCTCACTACGTTGTACCTACATCATGTGTGAATATACACACAGCTGTCGGATATACCTTGGATATGACACGTCCCAGCCCCTGCCGGCGAGATGCGGACTGGGCAACATGAGCGTACTCCATAAGGAGGGCATTCGAGGCAGCCATCTCAGCCTTGCACCATATTAGGCATGTATGCGTGGTGGCGGCGGCTAGACCCAGCCACCTCTCTTGAGCTCACGCCAATGCTGCGCCGCTAATCTACAGAACTACGGAGTACAAGATGGTACTCTGGTTCAGCTACTCAACTTAAACTGTCACCCCATGCTGAGAGACAGCACATCGCTATCGAAGGCAACTGAGGGCGTCGGCTTGGACAAGACGTAGGCGAGGTTGGAGGCCAAGTGCTATATCTGGAGACGAGCTGGAGAGGCTACCAACGACGGACGGAGATGAATAAGGGAGTAGTGTGACCGTGCGGTTGCAGCTATACGATGACAGTTCAACTATCAAAAGACTCGAGCGTCGCTCCCTCAACCCAACGCCCCTCCTCTCAGCAGCACACTCCTGCCGTATATCGTACAGCTCCACTAGCGAGCCTTGCATAGCTATTCGCAAAGGCAAGGCTGCCAGCGATTCGCATGATGCATCTAGCTCAGCTCCTACCTGCACACCGGAGGTACGTACCATGCCACATCAGACGCTGCCCAATATCCTGCAACAGCGGGTAGACGACTGACCAAATCCTCTGCACCCGATATCCAACACACAATGCCCAATATTGCCCGGCATTCCTTTTCTGCTCATCTCGTCGTCCGTGCCTCGTACGTAATGGTATACAATGATACCAATATCACGTCGCAAGCCTACAGGGCCGGAAACTTCACGCGGCCGTGAGCACCTCAAAAAAGACGTGTTAGGATGGACAATTTCCAGAGATTGGAGAACACACGCTGCATCAGAGGCTTCATCCCGCTGCCTTGAGTTTCCAGTATCTCCATACCCAATACCGCACCCCGATCTCACCCAGTGCATCTCTCCCCCGGCTCCCTATACACCAACCCGAATCCATCAAATACCCTCTTCTCCGCCTCCACCATATCCTTCGCCCTCTCACCCTTCTTCCCCACACTTCCTTTGTAATCATACCACCCTTCGACATCAATCACTTCCCCATGAACCCGATCCCTCACCCCACTACTATCGAACTTCCACCCCTTGACATTCTTAGCATACCGCCGCAAATCCCGTTGGAAAGTCGTTCCTCCTGACCAGCCGGTTACGGCGCAGCCAACGGTACGCCAGGGGGAGATGATGATATCGACTCTTCTATGGATGTTTGGATTGCGGACTTTCTCCCCCGTTTCTGCTGCGCGGGCGAGATCAGAGAATTTGGTAGGCCAGTTCGGGTCTTGCCAGACTACTAGAGCTTTGTCTAGGGTATCGAAGCCATGCCCTCCATGCAGGGAGCTAGCGCGGAAGGGTAAGGTCTGTTGTTCCCTTCTCGAGTTATTGAGGGAGAGTAACAAGGTATGTGTGATCCAACCTTCTTCTTCCAAGGAAGCAACGATATCATTCACAATATTCAACGTCTGACTCTCATCCGGGTGAGAGATTATGATATCGACGTCCCCGCAGGCTTGTTTACCCCTCCTATACCCGCCGACAATGAGCGATTGGACGCCGGAATCCCGGACTTTGACAGCATGCCGGTGAATAATGGCGCCTATCTCCTCGACTTCGGCGCGAGGGATCGGGTCAAGGAACTCATCATAGTACTTTACGCCTATCTGCTGGACCCTCGTTAAAGTGCTCCAGCCGTATTCGACTATATCATCGAGCTCTTTCCAGCCCCGGTCGTAGAAGAATTCTCGAGCGGTCGTGGCGCCTACGCCCCAGATGTCGTAGAAGAGGCGGAGGACTTTCATCTCTTCGTCGTTCTCAAGGTCCTCGACCGCTTTGATGGATCCGTTGGTGTTGGCGTATTCGACGAAGAGATTTGCTATTTTGGCGTCGCAGCCTGGTAGGGCGAGGATCTCGCGGGGGGAGGAAACTTTGTAGGGGTACGCCGCTAAAGAAGCAATGCTGGTCGAGTAAGCGCGAACGCCGATTTCGTCGTTTGTGAGGATACGGGCGAGTTGGATCTTCTTGAGCAGAGCGATGAAGGCTTCGTTGGGCGAGTTTGCTGGGGTGGATCGTTGGCAGGAGTACTTGACGCCTTGTTTCACCCAGTCGGGCATCTCGGGGAGGTCGGAAGAGTAGCCTTGCTCGTCTTCCGTCGTAGTTTTAGTCAGAAGGTGGGCGTATTCTTTGTTAGTCCCATGGCCGGCGGCCCAGGAGTGGGAGGCTGAGGCTGGGGTGTAGCCGTGAGCGAAACGGCGTTTCCCGAAGCGGTCGAAGGATTTGGGCGCCGCTTCGGCGTCCTCTTTGGCGCGGGAGAGGATGTCTGCTTGGACATTTGTTTCAGTTTTGGGTTTGGGGGAGGCGGCTTTGGTCTTGGAGTGGGCTGCGGTGACCGTCTTGGCGGGCTTGACGGAAGTCGTTGGGTTCGGTCTGGTTTCTCCGTCCGGCTTCTTGAAAAGGCGACCTTGGTAGGTAAGGTAGTCTTCCAGTGGCAGAATTCTACCAGCTCTTCTTGACTGCTCGAACCAGTTCACGTTGGCCACCCTGATAACCTCGGCTTCTTCTTGCTTCACAGCAGGCGAAGGCGCCCTGACAGGACGCAGATCCCTCGAGCGTTCCTTCCTGAGCACCGGCAGACCCTCCATCTCCTCCTGCTTCCGCGCAGCACTCTCTGACTCTGACTCAGTCTCCTCATCATCAATGACTATCGCATCGGCTTGACTCTTGCCCACCTGGTGGGCTACATCTTCTTTCTCCTCCAACCTCTGGCGCTTCGCTGGTCGCTCTACCGCCTCGGAAACCCCGTCAACTTGACTGATTGGGGCCTCTGACCGCTTAATTTCCTCTGTCCACAAGCCCTTCGCTCGTAGGTCGAACTCAATGCGCTTCTTCTTCAGCACCTTGCTCAAGACAATTTTGGCTTCAGTGACATCGTATGTTAGAACAGCGCCGGCGTCCGCAAGCTCTTCTTCTAGTTCGTGCAGATCGTCTGTGTCGAAGTGCGTGGATGAGACAAAGATGGGTGGGAGATGGCTTAGGTCCAGCTTCTCCGGTGGTGGCTCCTCAGTGGCCTGGGAATCATTGTCCAATGTCTGAGAAGAAGACAACTCTTCCTCAGCCATGATATAAGTATACTGTATCCAAGAGATTTACGCAATGCTTTTCTGCGTCCAAACTGCTTTCCAATGCTCAAGTATCGTCGTCTGGTCGTCGTCTTGCTCTCGCTCTGTGGCCGCCCGAATGCGGTCGCGTCGAGCAAATCATAGCCAGTAACATATATATATATATGTATATTGTTATTGGTCGCGTATACTATGCGACCGTGATGAAATGCTTTTGAAGCATGTGCGATCGGGTAGTGATGCCGGAAAGCGATGTCTTTGTCTTGATCCGAAGACAGAAAGTGAGCTCGAAGGGACGTCATTACGCTTGGACCAGCTTGCGGACTTCGATGTAGAAGAGCTTCCATCTCGTCTCGTCTTCACTACTACTGCACATCGATCGCCATATCGAGATCAGAGTACTTTCGAACCGCACAATGTCCCCATCAAGAGGCCAATAACCCACCGCATCTCCCCAAGCTGTTCAGCTACAAGATGCCGTCCACTTTCATACCGCGCCATGTCTTCCCAACTCTCGACTCCCTCCCGCGCTCCTACTACCTAGGCCATCACGCCGCCGGCCTCTCCAAAATGCGCACCATGCTCTCCCAAATCGACTTGGTAATAGAATGCCGAGACTACCGTATCCCGCTTACGAGCCGGAACCCGATGTTCGAGGAGAGTCTGAGGGGGAAGGAGAGGGTGGTTGTTTATACTAAGAGGGATCTTGGTACAGATTGGAGCAATAGTAGTAGGAATGGAGACGAGACGGTAAGGCTGTGTGTAATGCAGTAGATGTGGATCCAGGCTAAAGGTAAGTGATTTATAGAGACATTCCTTGCTTCGAAGCTTTCATTCGCCTTCTCCTGTCCTGTTTTCTGATCACAAGAGTCGGCACGATGTTCGGCAGATTCTTACGCACATCAAAGAAGCCGCCGCAGAAAATGGTAGCTTGACCGGCTCCCACCTCATGGTCGTAGGAATGCCTAACGTAGGCAAATCATCCCTCCTCAACGCTCTCCGGCAAGTCAGCCTCAACAAGGGAAAAGCGGCGTACACTGGTGCCCAGCCAGGCGTTACACGAAAGATAGGCACGAGCGTCAAGATCATCGAGCCCACCACAGGCTCCGAAGGGACAGGTGGAGGATCAGGCGTGTATATGCTAGACACCCCCGGCGTCTTCATCCCTTATGTCCCCAACGCAGACGCTATGCTCAAACTCGCTCTCTGTGGAAGCGTAAAAGATAACATCATCCCGCCCTTCACGCTTGCGGATTACCTGCTTTACCACTTGAATCTACAATCACCCGCCTTATACTCCGCTTACTCTGGCCCAACAAACAACATATCAGACCTCCTCCACGCTGTCGCGCAAAAGACCGGACGTTTGGGGAAGGGAGGTGAGCCGGACTTGGAAGGGACAGCTATGTGGCTTATCCAACGCTGGCGGAATGGACATTTGGGGAGGTTTCTGTTGGATGATGTGAGCGAGGAAGCTATTGAGCGGTACAAGAATGGTGGTATGGGAACGGGGGAGGAGAGGAGTATGAGTCAGATGCGGAAGGCTGGGAAGGAGGCACTAAGGGAGAGAGGGAGGAGTAGAAGGAATGCTAATACGGCTGCTTGATGAGATGGGACGTAGGATATTGGGATCTACACTCACCTAGGATCAACTCACATCAATCACTCGAGAACTGAAATGATTGTCCTCGAACCAAAACCACTACATCGTCATTATCTCGACCGGAACGGGCAGAAAGAGAACGTCGACGCGGACGAACCACCCCGCTGCATGAAGTAGTACTTGGTGTGGTAGAGACTTGGTCGGTAATGTCTTCATAAACGAATACCACACTGGCACAACTCCGGCCGCAGAACAATCGATTTTATGGTCCGCATAGAGCGATCGTCGACGACTCGAATCCTCACCACCTCGTCCGAAAACGGCAAAAAGATGTCGTGTAGCAGCTGGCCGCAAGCACCACCAGGCTGCTTGTTGAGCGTACTGCTGGAGGCTTGGTTGGTGTTATTAGTACGCGTATATACCGGTATCGGCAGAACTTTGGCGGCAGATCGCGTACGCACCTTGAGCAAATTGAGGACAAGGACTCGACCACAGACCAAGGACTTCGGAAACGGCGATGGGTGATGGCGATGGGATGGCTGGTGGTCTGAGTAAGGACCATAGCTGGTCCACCCTCATCTATAGCTACATGTACTCTTGGCCTCAAAGACTGGAGCTTTGCGCGCTCTGGATCGAGCTGGACAATGCGAATGGAAAGATTGCAGGAATTTCAGCGTGATCTCGTATCCAGCAGTACAGTGATTGCCTTCCATGGACCGTGAACAATACAGCTCGTACACGATGCGCATCGCAACGAGCATGGCGTCAAATGTTCTGGCATGGTGTCTCAAATACGCTCACGGGGCAGAGAACGCACGGACGCATTTGTCTGGTTCGCATGTGAACGCCAACTTTTCGGCCCGCCTTCATGCAAACCCTTCTCTTTCGACTCGCGCCGACCTTTACGCCGCCACGCATACCAAGACGCCTTCGAGATAACAAGATGGCACAGACGAAGGAAGCAGTGGCGTCTACACCGGACCAACACCCGTCCAGGTAATTGCATCTCCTCTCTTACTATGGCTAAGTTACTGACATGTCGCAGCGACAAATTCGATGCTATCGTTGAGATCCAGGTCGGTAAAGCACCCGCACCAACCAAGTCATTCTTCATACACAAGGACATCGTCTCATTCTACTCGAAGTACTTCCGCGCTGCGGTCTCCGACTCCTTTGCCGAAGGCAAGAAAGGCGTGATTGTGCTGCCGACCGAGAGCGTCACAGTGTTCGAGAGCTTCGTCGACTGGATATACACTCGCCGTCTGACGGGTGTTGGAGCATCAGCAACGTGGGATGAAACAGCGGCGGCGTATACGAAACTTTGCGAGCTTTGGCTACTCGCGGACCGTCGTGGGGCCCCTTTGCTGGCAAATCTCGCGGCCGATGCACTCCGCGATGGCGTGGTCAAGACCTGGAAGAGCCTCACCCATCCCTTTCCACCTCATCTACGACAACACGCTACCATCATCCGGACTTCGTCGTCTAGTCGTGCGCCTCATAGCCGGCACCGGCGGACGTGCGCTGCTGGATACCATTGATGCAAAGGGGGGATTGCCGCAAGACGCACCGCTGGAGATATTGAAGGATATGATGAAGCTGCGAGACGATGGTATCAGGGAGCATTGGTATAAGACAGAAGTCGCCGAGTTAGACACATGCGAGTTCCATGGCCACGAGGACGGTGTCAAGTGTAAGGGCTCATGAGGATGGGGTTGTACATGGATGACGAGCTTGGCTCGAGACGGGCAAGGGTGGTTGAAAGAACTCGCGGCTCCCAGCATCCCCAGATATTGCAGAATACGATATACCCACCAAACGCAGCGTTGTCCATCAGGACCATGTAGTTGGAAGTCTTTCTAGAGATACCTTTTGTCATTCTCCATCACAGCGTTGATGCCGAAGCTGCTGTGTCGACCTCTATATACCTGTGAGGGCTCGCGGACGAGAGCTACATCAGCCAGGAGTGGCCAGCTCACAACACCACTCAAGCATGGCCAGCAAATGTGATACTCATCTGATCGCTTCACCGATCCTTGGAACTGTGAGGCTGTTTCTGTATCTCGCTTAGGCAAGACACGCCAGGGCACGACGTGGGCATATTACTCCTGAGTCCTGGGAGATATGGGTATCGGATGCATTAGATGTACCTAGCTGTTATACGGTACTATATGTTTCTTGGCCCAGCCAACCTCCCCTTCTCCACCCTGACTTCCACTTCCACCTCCTCTCCCCCCTCCTCACTTCCCGCCGCCTGCTTGAACATTGCATCGTCACCCTGCTCTTGCAGCTCTCGTAGGTAATGCTCCTTCACGCCCGCAATCTCCAATACCCGCTGGTCAAGGTTCGCACTCTGCGGGGTGAACGCTAGACCGACGAAGTACTCGATAGCTTTCGCATTAGCGAGTTCGAGCGTGGTGTGAACGAGGCCGTTCACATTGATGTCTTCCACCTTCTCCGATATGACTCGTCTCTCTGCCTCGCCGTATAGCTCCTTGTCTTCGCCCTCATCAGGGTCCTCAAAAACTCTTGTCGTCTTCCGTTCTTTGACGAAGTATGCCTCTCTCGGGGCCCACGTCTCATCAATATTTGGCCTGATGCCGTGCTGGAATGTTCTCAACCGGCGCTCAACTCGGACTTGCACCTCTGCATCATTCGGAGCGGTGTGTGTAGCGCAGACAAGTCCGTGCTGATCTCTGCTGCGCTTGAGATCACCGCCTTCGATCAAAGCTTCCATAGTCTTCTTATCTCGCGAGACGAAAGATTGTCTATTCGCCTCGGCATTGGCGGGGGTGATGTTGTCGAATGCCTCACCGCAGTCTATCCAGTTGACGTCCCCCAAGGTAATGTCATCGTCAAGCTCGTCCTTGCTGACCTCACGGCGCTGGACTTGGTAAGAGAAGTGGCAATAGTCTTCAGGGTCGATTTCGTCTTCCTCCTCATCCTCATCCTCCTCCTCCTCAGCTTCGGCCTGAGCACGGCACTCAAGGTAGTGTCGGAAGGCCTGCTCGTTCATGGTCTTGCCTCCCGTGGTTGGCCGGCTTTCCGCAGGCTCAGGGACATAAGGGTCTGATGCACGGGGTGGTTGCTCTACCCTACTCAAGTCTTCGCTGCTGTGGCCTCCGGTAGACAACGTAGAGGAGCTCGCAGATCCACTACCATTGGCTGGCTTCCGGTCTCGTGGAGTTGTCAGTGTAATTTTGGCCTTCGAGAGTCCATTCAAGCGTACTCTTGCGGCCTCGTCCCCCGCAGCCACCTTGTCAAGTAATTCGTGATCGATGCTTGGGCCAGATAAAGCTTTCTTGAGCAGCTTGTAGCGTCTGCGCATCGCGTCGTCAGAGCGCTTTCGTCCAGTAGCCTCCTCGTGCTTCCGGGCCACTTCCGTGAAGGTGAAACCGTCGTCTCTCCATCGGACTAACATAACGTCTTCAGCAGAGAGCTCACCGACTCTCACGCTGAAGCCATCATATTTGACGGGTGGTCCAGCGTCGGCCAATGCCTTCAATTCTTCGATCGTGATAACCTCGTCAGTTTCGCCCAGATCAAGCACGAGCGAGGACACGCCATCGGCGAGCAATGCCTTCCTGACGTCCCAGTACCTCTTCTCCAAGCTTCCTTGACGATAAACTTTGTGGTGTTGCAGTCGCTCATACAACACCATGATGTCAGGCCAGCTCAAGCCTTCACTTCTCCAGCGCAGAAGCTTCACGTCTAGCGAAGTAAGCTTCTGTAAGCCTTTTCTGGCCGGCGGCAGTTCTTCCTCGACCGGTATTTTGGATCGAATGATATCGTTCAATCGCCTTGTTGCCGCTTCGTCTCCAGCAGCCACACTGCCAAGCAAGCCGCGTTCCAAGTCCAAATGGAGAAGTGTGTCTCGGACTTGATTCGCGCGCTTTTGCAGGTGGCCACGGGACATCTGCACGCCTGTGAACGCTTTGTATTGCTCGACAATATCATTGTAATGCAGCCCATTGCCATCCCACTGCACGAGCTTGACATCTTCGGGACGTATCTCGCCCAGCCTCCGGTTGTACTTCTTCTGGTGATACTTGGTCTCAAAGCTGAACCCGGTCTCCTCAAGCGAAGGCGTGCTCGACTGCCGGTTGGATGGCAGACTGTTGATCTTGTCCAGACGAGCGATAGCAGCATGTCCAGCGGGCGTCGGTTCCAGCCCACCCAGGCGAGCCATGGCGTTCTGCCCAGCAAGACTGTTCAGACTCACCGGTCCACCAGAAGTGCTCTGCGCAGGCAATGGCGCAAAGGCATCATCATCGTTACCGCCATCAATGACCAACTCATCTTCGGCCTCCTGCCGATTGCGAGCATTTCTTTCCTGGACCGCGCGGATACGCTCTTGCCTCGTGCTCTCGACGTTGTCGTCGTCGTCGATGACCAGCTTATCATCAGCATCTTGCCGATTGCGCTCATTCCTCTCCTTGATTGCTTGGATGCGCTGACGCTTTACTCGCTCAACGTCGTCTTCCTCTTCCTCATCGGGTACGTCGAAGATGTTTTCGGCTTGGGCGTCCAGCTTGTTGCGGGCGTTGCGTTCCTTCATCGCTTGGATGCGCTGTTGCCGGGATTGCTCAGCTTCAGGAGGGTCTGCGGTGGAGTTTTTCGCTATCTCAGAATTGGTCTTCACCGGTTGCGCGTGCTCCCGCTCGGGCTGGACGGGCGTCACAAACGCTGCAGCGCCTGCGGTTGTCGTGGAAGGGGCAGCAAATGCACCAGCCATGCTCGCCCGAACAGCCTCCCTGACTTTCTCTTGCTGCTTCCTCTCCTCATCAGCACGGCGGACCTTCCCTTCTTCTCGTCTCACTTTCGCCTGAATCGCCGCCTCACGATCTTTAGCCGCTTTCTTCTTCTGCTCCTCGGCTTGGAAGACCTGCTGACGCTTTATCTCCATCTCCTTCCTCATCGCCGCCTGCTTCTTCGCCTCTTCGGCGTTCTTCTGAGCTTGCGCGCGAGCTTCGCGAGCAGCATTCTGCGCCTGCGCCTCCTTCGCAGCCTTCTCCCTCCTCATCTCCTCAATGCGTCTATCCTGCGCCTCCTCCGCCATCTTCGCCTCTTTCGCAGCCTTAACCTTGCTCTCCCGCTCCGCCTGCTCATCCCGCACCCGCTTCTGCTTGACAGCTTCTTCATCTGCCTTAGCAGCATCAGCTTGTGCCCGCATCTGCTGCTGCATATACTCGTTCCTCTTCCGACTATTCTCCGCACGAAGACGGCGTTGTCGCTCCTCCTCGGCCTCGGCTGCCGCACGGGCGGCTGAGATGTTCGCTTTCTCGTTTTGGGTAGTGAGGCCGAGGTGCCTTGGGAAACCGTCTGGGGCGATTCTTCTTGGCTGCTGCTGTGGTGGAGTCGGGCCAGAGGAAGAAGAGCCAGTAGCCTCAGATGACGATGAGGAGCCGAGCGTCACGACATCCACAGCACCCGCCTTCTTTTTCTCCTCCATCCGCTTCCCCTTACCCTCAAACGCCACTATCGCCGACCGGCCTTCCTTTCGCTCAGGAGGCGTCCTCCAAGTCTCCGACCCACTGGTCGAGGATCCGAGACTTACGACGTCCGCCTTTCTCACCATGCCATTGCTAGCCGAGGGATGGGGAGCAGGCGTGCCATCATAACCAACCCTCACCCCGCTCCTACTCACCGCTCCGCTGCTGTGGCTGGAGGGCGTAGAGATTTGTTTCTTCTCCAAAGCCTCGCACCTCAACTTCTCGGAAGCCAGGCGCGCGGCTTCTTTCTGCGCCAGCATCCGAGCTTGATTGGCTCTACTCGCTTCCTGTGCAGAAGGTCTGCTTCGAGAGATAGTCGGCTGAGGCATCGGCGGCGGCCTCACAGGCTCCTCCTCATCGTCATCGTCGCTGCTGTCTTCGATCAAGAACGGAACCTGTGCCTTGGACCTTTGAGGCGGGGCTTGTGCCCTCATCACTGGCTCTCGATCCGGAGATGGCGGCGGAGGTTTCGCATCCACCTCTTCTTCAGCTTCCACTGTCTCGACTTTCATCCTCTTACCCCCCCTCTCACTTTCTTCAGGCAATGGAGAAGGTGACGCCGGGCGTTTCTGAGCCAGGACGATCTCACTCTCGTCGCTGGCGTCAGACAAGGTGTCTGAGATCACATCTTCCGGGCCCTCTATGATTCGCCGCAGAGGCGAGCGAGTGAAGGGCGGTGGAGGTGAGGAAGTGGTGGGTCGTGGAGAAGAGTTCGTGATTCGGGGAGGAGGAGAGAGTGGCGTGGCTAAAGTGATATTATCTCCCATATCCCAATCTCCACCCAAGTCATCGTCGGCGTCATCGAGGCTGGTCCATGACCAGTCTGCATCGCCGTTGAAGTTGTCGAAGGGAGATTGCGGTGGTGCAAAGGAAGCATTGCTCGCTAAGGTAGCCATGTTGTCGTTTCTGCTGGTGTTGGTGGATGGATTGGGGTTGAGTGGCCTCACAGATCTTCGTTGTGGTGGTGGGGATATGGATGGTAGGGTGCTGAAGTGTTCGTCCAAAGGTGGTCGGCTATGCATCGAATGTTGAAGAAGGAGGTTGGGGATGTTGAATGTGCTCGTTGTTGGAGTGAGGGTCGCTGGCTGAGTGTGTCTCGGAGATGGTCGATCGACGAACGACCAGACAGCCGCTTCTCTCCAAAATTTACGACAGTCCTGTTGAAGATGGTGTAACTAAAGACTTGGTATCGAAAGGTAACACAGTCGTCAAGCAGACTCCGTAGACATGGTGGCCGTGGTGGATGTTGGTGAAGGATGTTGTTGTACTCCGAAGGTTGAGTGATGTTGGTTGATGTTGTTGTCGACCGACGAAGCAAGTCCAGAAAGCACTATATATGTTAGCTCGGCATCACGTGCCGTCAACGGTCCGCCGTGACGTTGGAAACCGATCGGGCAGGAGCAGTCGACTGAAAGGACGTATAGCAGTACCGCAAGGCCGATGAGAGGGAGAACAGGTTGGAAATTGGCAGTGTCTTGGTGTTGGCATCCATTGTTCTCGAGGACGTGAGACACTTCGACTGCTTGAGGCCGACCGTCCGAAAGTTCGCTATGCTGAGTGAAGCCGCCCATGGGTATCATAGCACATCAATCCTACACAACGCCATCGCTATGCTGAAGTTTCACTTTTCAACCTCCTCAGGCCCATCTATCACCGCTCATTCTCCGCACTCAACTCAGCCATCAACCCACCCTTATCCCTCCGCTTCTCATCCTGGGCAAGTTCGTCTTTTACCAACTTGTCGAAAGCCTTCACCTTCTCCAATGCTCCATTGACGCAAGTGAGCATGCTGAGCCCATCAACCGGCACCCCGCCATACTTAGCAATCTGGCAGACTTCTCCGAACCTGTTCATCGATATCACGATCTCTCCCTCCCTACACTGCTCCTCCAGCAACGTAGCATCCTGAAGCATGATCGTGCCTGAATCGTAATAACTCGTCGTAACACAGAAAGGTTGATGAAGTAAAGTAAGTTTCACCGGGTCTCGTTCCCTCACATCAAAGACCTTGACATCCTCGCCTTTGACTTCGACGTCTCGGCGTCGGAAATGCATGAGTGCCGCTACGAGTGCTAAGCATGAGGCGTCAATGAGATTGCCATCATGATCCAGTACGTGAAGGTCGGCGCGGATGTGGAAGCACTTCTGTCCTGCGACTATACATAGGGATTCTGTATCAAGTGCTCCAGAGCGGCGGATGGTCTTTTCGAGGATCCGGGAGAGGAGGATTTCGGTTTGGTCTTGTCTGCCCTCGTTACATCAGCCAATTACATCCTATTTCTCCCCAACCCTGTAGCACGGAGTTGTCACGTACCGTCCAACCTCAAACGCCGGACTCCCCATAGGCCCCAATTCGCACGATATAGTGAAGACCCCATCGAATTTCCTATCTTGGTACGGCGTCACAACCTCGGCAGAGACATTACACAACACTCTCGTTTTGCCTATCCGCACGTCTGCTTGGCCGTAGGTATCTGCATCTTCGGGAAAGGTAAGGGAGATAGGTCGGTAGGCGTCCAAGGCGCGGGAGTCGAGACGGAGGTTTTGGCGGAGGGCCGAGAGGAGGAAGTCGCGGGCGTTGGTTGAGGGGAGGGATTCGGAGGGCATTGCGGCGAGGGGATGCTATCGCATTGTTGGGTTTGGAGGGGAGGGAGAGGTGGAGGGGGAGAGGTAGTGGGAGGCATTGAGGTGGTGGTCTTGCGGGAAACATTTTGTCCGAAGATTCGCCGGGGTGGGCTTGAGTCCGAGGGTCGTGCTTCTTCAACTTCCTTCAACACCAGCGCACACCTCTCACATACGGCCCTTTACCTAGCCAGACCCTCTACCGCGACCTCACACAGACATACCGAGATTCCGCAACAATGACAACAGCCCACCGTCCAACCTTCGACCCGGCCCGGGGCAAAGAAGCCGCCAGAGGAGAAGCCTACCACCAACGTCTCTTACCCGCGCACAAATCGCTGAAGTACCGCCAACAAGCGCAGACCAGCCAGGCCGCGCAGTCGAAACGGGATCTCCAGAACGAGCTCCTGAAGAAGGAAGCGAGACATTTCGCCAAGAAGGACGGCCGAGAGATCGCGGAGGACGAGGACGATGAGGGAGGAGTGGTTGAGGAGCGGGAGAGACTACGGATAGAAGCTGCAGGTAGTGATGAAGAGGGTGTCGGGGGCGTGAAGAGGAAGTTAGACGATGCTGCTACTGGTGGGGAGGGCGAGGTAGAAGAGGACTACGAAGCAAAGAAACGCCGCATAGCAGCCGAATTTGCAGACGAAGACGCCGACGACGCTTCCTCGTCTTCCTCCTCGGACTCAGAATCCGAAGATGACGAAGAAAACGAGACGGCACAGCTCATGGCAGAATTGGCGAAGATCAAAGCCGAACGCGCAGAAGCTGCAGCGAAAGAGGCAGCGGAGAGGGCTAAGAAGGACGAGGAGCAGAGGGAGAAGGATATTGCTTTAGGCAATCCGCTGCTCAATAAGCAGGAGTATGGGGTGAAGCGGCGGTGGGATGATGATGTGGTGTTCAAGAACCAGGCACGCGGAACTGAGGAGAGAGGGAAGGAGAAGAGATTCGTGAACGATCTGCTCAGGAGTGACTTTCACAGGAGGTTCATGGACAAGTATGTGCGATGAGCTACGCCACCGCTCGAAACGGAACGAGTACAACATAGCTGGGATCGTTGGCAGTGCACATTCGATCAAGGAGGCTTTCACCATCACATAGTAAGCTTTCATTCTCCGCGATAGCAGTACTGTCTCACAGAAACTGTGCTAAGTCATTGTCAGACTTCATTGTTGACGCTGAGAGGCCGTCCTCTTTGGGCGCTCTTCTCCCATAAAGCCTGGTTTCGTCCCGAGCAGACTGTACCGGCTGGTTCAGTCGATCTCTCAACTGGCTTGCGTGTGAGCTGCATCTCGCTCACTTGACCTTGCCACGACCCTTGTGATCTGGTCGCGTGCACACTATGCTTTGCGGCTATGTATAAAGTCTTCCTACCATCTACCTCTCTCTCATTCCACTTCTCCGTCTACCTTACGACATCTCAGCGCCATACACACATACACCTACGGACCCTCCTCAAATTTAACACCAGCACAATACAATATACAGCATACACAACACGATGGACTTCGGTCAAGGCAGAATTATTCTCATCAGAGAAGCGCAAAAGGCGACGCGAGCTCTCCAAGATGCGTTTGAGAGCGTTGCGGAAGGCAAGCTCGCGAAGATTTCGGACAATGATCCGTTCGGCCTGCACCCTCTTCCCGCGGTCTTGCTGAGCGCCTCCGGGCATGCCACTGCGAAGGCACACTACGAGCTTTCGCAAGAGCGGGCGAAGGCCGCTGATCTGCAGAAGCAGCTTGCGACAGAACGAGCGAAAAGGCATGCTACCGAGGCGAAGCTGCTACATGGCTGCGTTAACGTCACCATCTCGCAAGCCGGGCACTTCACGCATTGCTACAATATCGACCAGAAGTACACACTCGACCAAATACTGGGCTGGTACGCAATAGCTACGGAACAAGAGCACCTACCAACCACGGTCGTTCGGACAGACATTGGTGGTACGCAAGAGAAACCCGTTGATCCCAAGGCTGTGCGTCTCACACCGTGTTAGTAAGTACCATCTTACGTTAACGCTGGCGCTGGCGCTGGCGCAATTGCTAACATGAAGTAGCACTTCGTCTGATGGGCCAAATCACTACAGCTTCGAGCTGCAACCTCCAGCGGAACCTTGTTGCTGTGGCGCGAAGCGGGTAGAGCTTATCCTCACGCAATCGGGCTACGGCACGCATGTCTACGATGTGCAGGAGGAGAAGACGATGCAAGAAGCTCTGGCGGTGTATGCAGAAGAGACGGGGCAGGAGGTTCAGACTTTGCAGCTCGTCTCCAACTTCCAGGACGACTGTGGGAGGGTGATCGACGCTGAAGCGGAGACGTTGATACCGGCGGAGTAAATAACGTACAGTCTTGGGCTGAAGCATAGAGCTGACTCTTCTTTTCTGTAGTGTCGAGTCCGAAGGCCCACAGTATGTGGCTTGCGAGATTAAACGAATCATCGAGTCAAGCGAGGAGTCCGGCGAGGAGTCCGGTGCAGTAAGCCGGCCGATCAGTCCGCCCGTCAGTCCCGCCACGAGCTCGACAGCAGCTCCAAGTAGCAAGGAGGTGGCTGCTTTCAGTAGTCGAAGAGAAGAGCTGAATGAGAAAACACTCCGGAACAGGATAGAAGCGGAGAGAGAAAGGAAGTGGAAGATACAAGACGCGGAGAAGTACAGAAAGCTGCAGAGAGCTAAGGAAAGGGCGGTTTATCTTTAGGAACTTCGTGAACATACTCAAGAGAATCTGGCAACGGGTGCTGGGTAGTCGAGTTCGATGCATCCTACAAAAGCAATCAGTATTACCTAAGCCTTACCTCCATTCACAGTCATTGCGCGATGCCGCTCCCGCCACTACGGCACTACGTGCATCCTCCCGCGGCGATTCACTGAAGGCGATAGGCACGTGAAACACTTCGCGAAATATCTTCCAGCAGCTTATGTAGCGGACGCTTACATATCAAAACCATTTCAATACACCAACAACGACGGAACGGCATCGCTACTCGCAAGCAACATGGGGCCGTGCTACTTCTGGAAGCTGCCACGAGAGCTGAGGGACTACGTGTATCAGCTTGCAACATCTGGCGACGACTCACAGCCCACCATTTCTGGCGATGTGGCGACGACGACCTTCAGCAAGCTTCCTACCCTGTTGAATGGCGAGGTGAGTTCGCGCATACATTTGAAGCCAGCAAGAAGGCTGACATTCTCCGTAGTCCACAACCCACCTACCCATCTCGCTTGTTCGCGCAAATGCCGTAAGCAAACAATACCTCACCGAAGCGCTTCCCGTCGCAATCCGGGACACCAGTTTCGACTTCGACGTCTGCGAGAACCTAATCTGGCTTGCCCGCCTGAGCCCGACATTCGCGGCGAATGTGCGCACCGCGACGATCAGATTCCCTGTGGATCGGGATGTTGTACCTCCAGTAGCCGGCGCCGTCAACGCCTGCCCGCGCCTAGTAGACTTGAGGGTTTCAATTGACATCACGCTTTTGGCGCTCTCCAAAAACCACTTCACCGACCAGCTGGACCGCAAGCTTTATACGGACCGGGCTGACAAGGCGCTTGGAGAAATGAGCCGCTTGAGGGGCCTGAAGCAGTTCGCGCTTCGCGCTGAAGCGAGTGGAATAAGGATGTCTCATCCGAGTGAGGATGACCCGATCAAGACTGTTGAGGGGAAGATTAAGGAGCGAGTGCTGCAGGGAGACAAGCTGAAACGATGAGTGCAGAGACCTGGATGGGCGGTACCACTGTGGTGAGGAGTCAACAGACAGCGCTCTGTTATGCATTTATGCCGGTGTCTGCGGTGCTTGTACCTGTATGTATATATGCTTCCTTCTCCGCGAGTAGGCCGGCCCACATTCACGCTTGCCTGGAACGACTTTGGCCGGCGGTCCATGCCAATGCATACTATCAAGCTCGTCACTGCCGCGAGTCTTGTGTGATTTGGGAATGCGTATTTACTTTTACTACTTAGTCAGGTGCTGATCGAAACCGCGCTAACGGAATAGGAAGTCGCGAACTCGCACCTTCGCGAACTAGCCATCCTTTCATCACCAACGGTAAACATCTGCACAAACACTGGGTTGATCGCGGCGCCAGCGACTCGCCGCACTCAAAGACGATGGCGACCTGCTTCTTCTGGAAGCTGCCACGGGAGCTGAGAGATGCCATCTACGACCTGGCCTACCCCGACAAGACACCACGATTTATCACGGTTGCCGACATCTCCGCCAAAGGCTTACGCAGAGTCCCACTTCTTCCAGATTCCGAGGTAAGTTTGCACCTTAGCTCCATATCCATTGAAGAGCTCAAACTGACCGTCACTAAGGAAACAATCTGCTTGCCGCAATGGCTCGCCTGGCCTTTCATGGTGACCAAGCAGTACTTCGCGGAGGCCATACCGGTCGCCTTACGAAACTCGATATTTCGATTCCAAGCTACCGAACACTTCATCTCGCTTGTACATCTAAGCCCGACAATCGCTACCCACATCACCTCAGCCATCATCGACTTCCCGGCCGACCGCGAAACTCCGCCACCAATTGCTGATATCACCAATGCCTGCCTGTTGTTGGTAAAGTTGACAGCCCGCATCGATCTCAGCCACCTCGCGCTTGCTCTGAAGTATCCCGAATTCGAAGACTACGAGATATTCAAGGCTCAGCTGCGTATAGCACTCGATGAGCTGCGTCAGATCAGAGGTCTGCACACTTTCACTCTGACTACGCAGATTAGAGGTGAAAGGCTCGCGAACGGAGCATGGATCCAGCTGTTGCCGGCGGTTAAGAATAATGTGAAAGACGCCGTATGCTCGGGCTCGAAGAATAGCGCAATGGGTTCACAAGAGATTTCGGCGTCACGGTACAGCTGGGAGTACGGACTGCAGTCGCTTGATCTGCGCTAAGTGCCGGCATTTGCTTGAGCTTGCTTGCTACCTGTATGGTTCCTTCGAGCTACTGTACCTGCATACAGCGGTCCCCGCACTTCGCAATGCCGACTCGTTCAGCCTTCGTTCAGGCTGAACAGTACAGCGATTCTTTACGACCTCACACCGCATGAGATCACAATGGACATGACTCTCCACTTGATCCTTCCCCGCTTCGCCTATCCCTATCCCGGTGCCGTCATCGGCCGTGCTGTCTGTCTATAAGTAAAGAACCCGTAATGGTCGAGAAGTTGGCGAATCGAGTACCGACGACATGCTTTGGCTACCCGTTCTTTTCGCGGCCGCCGCAAGTGCCGTCGAGCTGACAGTCAAGACACGAACAGGAACATTCCTCGGTGGTCTCAATGATACGTATCCAGACGTCCGCCAGTTCAAATGGATCCCCTACGCCAAAGCACCCGTTGGCGACAAGCGATGGACACCACCCGAGGCACCCGATAACTCCAGTACATTGTACGAATCCACCACGTTCGGCCCATCATGTTCCCAGTATGTCTCAGCGGTCCCAAGTGTATGGGCGATCAACATCACCGGCAATCTGATCGTCAACTATGGTGAGAGCCTGCTCGCTGGACAAGTCGGCTTCAACACAGCAGAAGATTGCCTATCGCTTGCCGTCTGGACACCATCAAACGCCACCGCAGACTCCAAGCTCTCAGTCATCATCTTCACAACTGGCGGCATCAACATCCCGACTCAAATGCCAGCGAACTGGGTGCACAGGTCTCAGCAGCACATCGTAGTAACGATCAACTACCGCGTCAACATATTCTCCACTCCCAATGCCCGAGGACTGAACGGCAGCACCAGCTTCGCCATCCAAGATCAGCGAATGGCTGTAGAATGGGTCTTTGAGAACATTGCTGCTTTTGGCGGCGACCCCTCGAAGCTTACGCTTTGGGGACAATCCGCTGGAGCCATTATGACCGATAGGTACCTCTTCGCATTCCCGGAAAAGCCCATTGTTCGAGCTGCTGTCTCGAGTAGCGGAGACGCTTTCCTTGGGTCATCCAACCAAGACTTTGGCGGGAGCAACTTCACCTTCGTAGCGAAAGCCATGGGCTGTGACTTCGAGGATGCAGCGTTGGAGCTGCAGTGTATGCGGCGCGTGCCAATGCCGCGGATCGAAAACTTCATGGGGCAGTACCAAGACAATAGTACGCTGGTCAATGTTTCGCAGCCCGCGCTTGATTTTAATCCACAAGGTAACATCTCTTCGCCTATTGGCCTCGTGATCCCCTGGCTAACAGAGCCCGATAGCGGACAACAGTTATATCTTCTCCCAAGCCCAGTACCGAGACAAATACGCCAACAATGACATCGCCCAGATTCCCAAGATCGAGGGCACGACCGCTCGCGAGTTCTCTGCTCTGGCACCGTACCCTATCCACAACTACACCGCCGGCCCCAACCCAGCCACCGTGCTAAGCGGAACCCTCGCCTTTGTTTGCGCAGCGTACAATACCAGTGTCCTCCGCAACAAAGACCACATCCCCACTTACCGGTACCAATGGGCAGGCAACTTCTCCGATATCGATGGTAATGGTGTGCCGTGGCTGGGAGCGTACCATTACTCGGACCTGTATATGTTGTTCGGGACGTATCTCATTACGCCTGGTGAGGCGACTGAGCTGGAGGTGAAGACGTCAGAGAAGATGCAGGATCTGTTGTTCGACTTTGTGAAAGATCCGAGTTGTCTGCCGAGCAATGGATGGCCGGCGTACGATACTTCTGCTGCGGGTGGTGGCGAAGTCGCGCGCTTTGGAGCAGATGAGAAGGTAATGCAATTGGTGAATGGCGACGAGGTTGATGGTGCCTGCCATTTGCCAGGTGTTACGCTGGACATGTCGCCTTGAGCTGCGGCTGGAAGTGCAGGTGGCTAGACGTATCGGGCGATTGTCATGGCGGCCAATGCTGAGTAGTGCATAGCTCAGTTGAACACCACAGTCTTGTGACCGTTCATGAACACCCTCTTCTCACTCCACCACTTTACTGCTGCCGCCAAAACTTGGCTTTCCACATTGCTGCCCTCCTCGACAAGCTCCTTGGGCCCCATGCTGTGTTCCACCCTTGCTACTCGCTGCTCAATGATAGGGCCCTCATCAAGATCTGCCGTGACGAAGTGAGCCGTAGCGCCAATAATCTTCACTCCGCGGTCGTAGGCCTGGTGATAAGGCTTGGCACCTTTGAACGATGGCAAGAAAGAGTGGTGGATGTTGATGATCTTCCCGCTCATCGCCTCGCATAGTGTGGGCGACAGGACTTGCATGTAGCGGGCAAGGACTATGAGGTCAATGTTGTGCTCCTTCACGAGCTCCAGGATCCGGCCCTCCTGGTCAGACTTGGTGTCCTTCGTGACTGGCAGGTGGTGGAATGCGATGTCGTAACTCTTAGCCAAAGACTCAAACTCCGGATGGTTAGACACGATGACTGGGACCTCGATATTGAGCTGCTGGGTCTTCTGCCGGAAGAGCAGGTCATTCAGGCAATGCCCGATCTTAGAGACCATGATCAGAACTTTCGGCTTGTGAGCTTTCGGTACGATCTCGTAGTCCATCTTGAGATCCTTTGCCAGGTCATCGAAGGGTCCGGCAAGGTGCTTCGTGTTCTCTGCATGGCCGAAGTGAACACGCATGAAGAACTTCTGCGAGTAGTCTGCATCGGAGAATTGCTGGAGGTCCAGGATGGTCATCTCATGTTTCGCCAGAAGCCCGGTCACGGCATGGACAATGCCTGATTTGTCCGGGCATGACAGCGTCAAGATGTGGTCTTTGGACATGTCGACTGGTCGTTTCGCTTTCGTTGCGAATGTGGAAGCTTGAGGTCTGAGGATGCTCGCGAGTACAGATGTAGGTCTAATTGACAAGGCACCCTTTGAATGGAATGATGTTATACTGAACATACAACGTACAGAAGCCATGGACAAGAGTTGGAGAGGGGATGGTCGTCTGCAATAGACATTCCTCACGGACCAGATGACTTGCAATTTTCGCTGGTGGGTACAATGCACAGACCAAGCACGCGTCCATCAAACTTTCTGACTGCGGCAGTCGCGTTGGCGAACAACACCAGGCGAGGCTTCATACTGCATTTGGGAATGGCCTTTGTCGTCTTCCAGACGGACACAACAGCGTAATTATGGTAGGTCGAGTCAGATAAGCCGTTGGTGGTTACCAAGGTAGTTACGGTGCCGATCACCAAACAGCCCACTTCCTTATCGCAGCTTTCCAACACGGCATCACCTCCTCCATCTCACCATTTTTATTGCCATGCAATACTTGACTCATCCACTGGTCTTTCAAGATGCTACTGAAGATATTGCTGCTGGGTCTCACCGTCTCAAGTCCGACTTCGTCCGTCATCCCGCCGCCACCAATTCCGCTACAGCTCGATAACATCCCAGCATTCGACTGGCACAGTCTGGACCCAAGCACTGATCTCTTCTATCGCAACTGCTACGATGGATTTGAATGCGCCCGCCTGATACTTCCACTGGACTGGCAGGATGCCTTCAACAACAACACCATCTCACTAGCGGTCATCAAGCTACCAGCTACGGTTCCCCTAGAGCACCCAAATCATGGTGGTAGCGTTATATACAACCCTGGCGGTCCGGGCGGTTCGGGAGTACTCTATGCACTTTCGGTGGCGCGAGATATCCAGCGTCTACTGGCTGGTCCCAAGCAGTACGATGTCGTCTCGTTCGACCCGAGAGGCGTCTTCCACAGCACGCCCAATGCGTACTGCTTCGATAAGCCATTCGATGCGGAAATCTGGCAGCAAGAGAAACGGGCCGCAGGGCCGCTCGATGCAGGTCAAGCCACTTTGCGGTATCATTGGGCAATGGAGCAGGCTCGTGGTCAGCTTTGTGCAGAGACATCAAATGGCGCATACGAATATCGGGACGATGATTACATTTCCAATATCAGGCCAAGAGTTGATTTGGTGAACGACATTGACAAAGACGTGTACAGAAACGGCGCTTCCCACAACATACGGAACTTCATGTCTACAGCATACGTGGCCCGCGATATGCACGAGCTAGCCAGGAAACTGCAGGAACACCGGACAAACAACGTGTGCCGCGGTCATCGTAGCTGTCTCCAGCAGGCCATCACAATCGATCCGAGCAAAGTCGATTTGCAGTACATTGGGACATCGTACGGCACTTACCTTGGTCAAACATTCGCTTCACTGTATCCGGAATCGGTGAGCCGTATGGTCCTCGACTCCAACGTGGATGCGGATAACTCGGCAGCTCGGTACGATTCTGGCGTTGCGGACAACGAAGCAGTCCGCTCGTACTTCTTCGAGCGTTGCTTCGCAGGAGGGCCAGCGTGCCCTTTCTGGCGGTCTACTGATACTGATGCTCAGACAGTCACAGCGCGATATATCGAGCTGGTAGCGAGACTGGAAGATAATCCGGTCGTGGTGGCAGGCAATGGTAGTGCCACGGTCATTACTGTCGTCGAGTTGGAGCTAGGGTTCTTCGCAGCACTTTACCAGCCACTGCAGTTCTTTGAGCAGTTTGCGCACTTCTTGAATGCCTTGGACAACAGTGCGAACCCACTCAATCCATTCTGGACACATTCGTTTTCGGCTACAGAAGGTCTCGCCGATGAGATCCTCACATACTTCCTGCAAAACGGGGAGGTTAGCGCCGCTATCGATTGCAGCGACTGGCCGGATATGTCCAGTAGCAACCGCACTGATTTCGAAAGGTATCTGTCGAATATCACTTCAACATCCAGGCTGCCACATTCAGGTGTAGTCCTAGCGGAGCATGCGTTGTCATGCTGGACTTGGCCTTCCGAGCTGAGACCAAGATGGCGGTACGCGGGACCGTTTAACGGTTCCACACGAATACTGTTCGTGAACAACAAACTCGACCCTGTCACACCCCTCAGGAACGCCAGGAAGATGGCATCGCGATTCGACGGAAACAGTGTCGTGGCATGTGACAGGGCGGGTCATGGCGCGCTGTGGCCGGTAGAAGATTGTATGTGGGATCATGTGAAGCGGTACATGCAGTTCGGTGTTCTTCCGGAAAACGAAATCACGTGCGAGTCGTCATGTGAGCCCTTCGGAGCGTGTCGCATGTCGGAAAGCTTGCAAGTCGACAAGCTGTAGACCGATGATCGATCACATGGGTCGAATGGCGTCTTGAAATACTACACCGCACGGCAGCAGCTCTAATAGTCAGCGCAACACGATGCAAAACGCTCATCGCGAGCGACGTCGACCAGCAAAGCTGACTGTAGGCTATCACGGAGACAGACGATCCATTTATGTACACCGGATGTGGCAAATGATGTCGATTGCTATCTCACAATTCGGGATGTCCAACCTCTCCATCATGACCAGTCAAGGCATGAACAAGGCTTCGCAGCCCACCAGGGTGGGCACGCTTGCCGACACCCCCAAAATTGCCCGTAAGCTCAAGTGGCTTTTCTTGGAGAAAAAGATCGACATCCTTGGTGGCAGCGCCAGCATAGCCTCCCATATCTGGTCCACGCGGCGTCCACCTCAGCCTTTGCATTCGACAGCGGCGGTTTTGATTGCCATCGGTGTCATGGTCTGTGGCGTGGAATAGAGCAACCGTCTCGCCATCAGCATTTAGAAAGCACCCATGTCCGGGTCCGTATGGGCCAAGGCCATCTTCTCGATTCTGCAGCAGCGGTTCGTCAGACTTCTTCCAAGAATACACACTCAACGGATCGCCGCCGAGAAACCGCAGAGTGGCCATCTTGTAGTGCTGCGTCCAGCTTGCAGAGCACGAGTACACCAATCCACGCCAATGGCCAGAAGGCGACTCCAGCCATTGCGGGCCTTCATTGATAGCGGCGCCATTCTTACCAAGACGTTCCCAGTGCTGGCTCGGGTGGCTGATCATAACAGGCTCACTTGCTGCAGTGACCGGATCCGACAGCTTCAGGATGAATAGCTGCTGGAGCGACTCATTTCGGTCTTCCCACCCACAAGCACTTTGCTCTTTCCGCGGCCAACCGGAGTAGACAAAGTACAGCGTTTTCTCGAGCTCGAAGACAGTGCCGTCGATGGCCCATTGACCCTGATCCATGCCGCTGATGGGGCCTAGTAACTCCCACTCGCCATGATGGGGATCTTCGCCCTCCGGCGGCCCGCCGAGGACGTACATCCTGTGCGTCCGGTTCCCTTGCAGCTTATTGGCGCCAGCGAAGTAGATGTACCATCTCCCGCGCAGGCAATGCAATTCTGGCGCCCACAGCCTCTCGCTTTGCGGTCCCAAAAGCGGTGCTACCCATACTGGACCTCTGTTTGGCCGGTTATGGAAGTCCATAAGCGATGTAGCATCCCAGAGCGGAATACGATTGTTGCCCGTGAAGGTAAGATAGAACCTGCCATTGGCGTGCGTCACCCACGGATCGGGTGTATGCTCGCTTGTAATGTCCAAGCAGCTGCAATTGTATAGTACCATCTTTCGAGACGTGAGCGTGAAGTCTGATGAATGGCGACGAGGGTACAGACCGTGTCGTCAGCCATTAGGCGGCTGCTAGTAGTCGATACGCCACAGCTGAGGAGGAGTGCAATGTAGAAGGGCAGGACCATATGACCTTTGATGGGTCAACACCATTGGACGCTTTCAGCGGGTTCCTGCAGAAGGAAGAATCGTCAAAATGGCGTGCTCCAAGCTACATGTACCCTGCCTAGGCTCACTTCGTCTCAATACTCTTCTTAATCTCTTCGCCGCCCAACGATCATAACGATGTAGCCTTAATAATAGGTATGATGCACTGAAGTTGTGTAGAGGACCGAACTGTAGGAATCCGGTTGCCCGGTTGAGCTGAAGTGTAGATCGACGAGACTTCCACAAGCCGCCGTTCGATTCTAGCGAATCACAACGTGGGAAATAACCTTCAATGGAAGCAACCGGCATGCATCAAGTACAGCGCTTGCTTTTTCACCAAACCAACTGCATCCCACGTAGGATTCTCAGCACTGCGCCCGTTCGTCATCGTACTGCGAGCCATGGATCCCAATTTCGAGATCCTGGATGTTCAGATTCTTCATGTCGCGTGCGATTTCTCACTTTATGGTGAAGGGCTATCACGAGGTTTTACGCACCGGACGCTATCAGGAGACAGTGAAAGATACCCGCCGTGATGACTGTGCCCTCTATGGCCGGGAAAGGCATGAACGTCGAGCCATTCAGGACTACCAATCCTTTCGGCGAGGATGGAGCTAGCGTCTCGAGAGGATCTGACCATGATGAAAGCGGCATTATTGCAGAGGCGAGGCAGGTCGGAGAAGAGTCTACTGCGCCAGACACGGCTCCTCACAGCACTTGTGAATCTCCCGCAAAGGGCAGCCGCACCGCAGATGAGAGAGTCTCGCACTCCTTGACCAAGGGAGACACGCCTGCCGCAATCGATACAGCGCCCGCAGCCATGGAAAAGCTCAAGACCGCAGCGCACAGATTCCATCTCGACAGCATGATCACCATGGATATCAGCAAAGCGTTCAACCCAACATCCGTAAGAATGCATGTGAGAATCAAAGGTGACAGAGACGCCAGCGGAGATCGCGGAGACGGAGCTACCGAACCTTCTTCAGGACGAAGCGAAGATTCTGGGAAGGAGTTGGCTGTGTTATGGCGCGCTCGCGACAACCGCAAAGGCCGCAACTCGATCGCCGTGCCGCTCTACACTAGCCACCCCAGGCACCGTCCACGCCTCGCGTCTAAAGTTATCGAGGTCAGCAAGAACGTCTTGCGGATGTTCACCACCTTTCCATACTGGGACATGGCCTTTTGGAGCGGCTGGTCGTATACTATCGGCTCAGCGCTCTTCACCGTCGATAGTCTTCTGGCCTGGACACCTCTTGCATGGCCGTGGACTTCGTGGAAAGGGGAGGGCGAGTACGTTGTCCCTCTGCTATTCTTCTTCGGCGCTCTCTTCTACCAAGTTGGCGCCGTCGCAGCGTATCTGGAGGCTGTCAACGAGGGATCGTTTCACGGCTCGGCTATGCGGAGGCTACTGCAAGGTCACCAGGAGGATGAGAGAGCTATGCTGGACGAGAAGCTCCATGCTTTCTTTGGGCACCTGGTGCCGCACCCTAGCAGGCACCACGACGAAGAGAAAGCGGAACAGCGTGCCTATGAAGTCGATCCTGAGGCTGGCTGGAATACAAAAGATGGACGTGAGCGTCCGGGCTCCATCTACCCACCCACGAAGGCACCTGCACCCCGTCGTGGCGGCGTAGATCTTGGCGGAGCGGAGGAAGGCGAGGCGAGCGAATACATGACATGGCGCTGGTATCCAAGCTGGCATGCTCTACGTACCCACCACGTCTACGAAATCGGATACCTCGCATGTACCATTCAGCTATTTGGCGTGACAATCTATGGCATCACCGGCATTGTCGTTCTGCCTGGCATCCTCTCAAGTCTCAATCAATGGCAAGCAAACGCTGCATACTGGATACCGCAAATGGTCGCAGCGGCTTGCTTCTTGATTGCTAGCGTTATGTTCTTGTTCGAAACTCAAGAAAAGTGGTGGAAGCCAGAGCTTAAGGTTCTAGGGTGGTGGATCGGGGCATGGTCAGTCATAGGATCAGTGGGTTTCGAGCTGTGCGCTGCCTTTGGTCCAACCTCTCAATGGCAGAGCTGGGCAGCGTATCAGAGTTCACTGTCTACTTCGTGGGGCTCCGCTGCTTACCTGTTTGGGAGCTCCTTACAATGGTATGAGGCTGTCAACAAGCACCCATTTGCGGAGGCTCTGAACGAGCCCGGAGACATGAAGACTTGGCAGGTCCACCCTATCTAGGCCACTTCGCCGTTGAGCGCCAACTTTGTGCCAACTTTGTAAGACATACACAACATATGAACCATCTGCGCCCACCTTTGTATCACGCTTATGCTATCTGATGCGGCAAATGATTTGCAGCCTCCCACCTGCATGCTGGTCAGCTATCTTCTGCCTCGCCAAGGGCTTATTCGGCTGGCCTAGAACTGTTTGTGCCCAACGCTTGCCGACCCTCTCAACTTGAGCTCACATTCAGCTCGTCCTCTTCCACTCCACATAGCGCTCATTGCCAGTGTGATCGGAAGCAAGGAGGAGCTGGAACTCTTCTTGCGCACCCGCCTCGCCCGCTCCCAATTTCAGCTTCAACGGCCACTTGTCGATGATGGTGTGCTTGTCCTTCATGACGAACTTGAAGAACACTTCACCGAAGTGTCGCTCTATCTCCTTGAACTTGTGGTTGTCCATGTACCTATCGAGTAGTCAGTGAGCTACTTCGAAATTATAGCACAGGGCGCGCGACTGACCGGTCGAAGTACATGTCAACGTCCCGGATAAGCGGGCGCGCGGCATTGATCAACATGAATTGACTACCCATTTGTGTCAATCTGCCGGTGACTGGAAGATACTTGAGTACTGCCTTTATCTCTCCATCCATTGCCATCATCTCATCTGCCTGGGTCGTCGCCTCGTGCACGGCATTCATGAACAAAGCGATGAGCGTTGCGTGCGGGTTGACCTTCGGAGGCTGCAGGAACGGAGCGAGGTACGCAGCGGTCTTGGCCATGCCGAGATAGCCACCGTCCGAGATGTTAGAGAGCTACTCATCCGTTAGCAGGGTTTATCTGGTTCTGGGGCACCATCCATACCTCTACACGAGAGAATGCTCCCTCGACGAGGCATTGACCAAGGTCCTCTGCGGGGACATTGAACAGCTCGAAGTTGAGTCCGGAACCATGTAAGCGGCGGTAGAAGGTGATCAGGAGGTCCGTTACATGATAGAATAGCTTGCCGTAGATGTCGTTGGTGGCCGGTCCGGTGAGTACTTTTGAGATCTCCCTTGGGTCCCAGCCATCAAGAGGGTCTGATGAGTCTTTTATAGGCCAGTCATTACTCTGGTAGAAGGTGGGATTTGGGATAGTAGCATTCGCTTTGGAGAGTCCAAAAGGCAGCAGTATACTATACTCGCGAAATCTCACTATAGCCAGACGGTGCGACGGTGGCATAGCGAGCATAGCCCTCTCGCGATAGTCTAAGCGTGCCGGCGCCAGCGTAACGGAAGTCCGAGTACGCATCGCTTGTTCGGACGTGAGGCCACTTGGAACATCGAAGAATAAGAGCAGTGCATCCCACTTCTCCTTTAGCAAGGTCAAGGCCATCGTCCGAGCACCAAAACGCTATGTCTTTCTCTAAAGCAGACCTGGCGCCTTGTTCGCGATCTTCGTGCACACATCCTAGATCAGCGGCTTGACTTTGATTGTAAGGAGGTCGGCGTGGCTCTACGATATTAGGGCTGAGTACTAGATATAGACGATAGTATCTACAGCTTAGTTGACGTCGTTAGTAAGGAAGGCTATAAGGAGTATAATAGCGTTTCGGGTAACAATATCGAAGTCCCTATCGTTTAACGTTATAGAGACTAGATAGGTATAATCGTCCGGAATATATATAGCGGTCTTAGTAAGATTTCGAATATTACTAGAAGCTATAAAGAGTAGACGTAGCTCGGTCTTATAGTCTACGCCTTTATTCGCTAATAACTTTAAGATATCTATTATAGATATATTACTCTAGAAGTACTTCTTACTACCGAATACTACTAATAGTAGACTATTACTAATAAATACCGGTAAGCGGTTCTTAAGCTCCTATTATAGCTTCTAGGTACTTTTATTTAGTAGAGATTAGTAATTCTTCTTATCTAAAATCGATAGTATAAGAGTTAGTAGACGTCCTATAATATTCTTAAAGATCTAAGAGGTCTAAGACGCCTTCCTAGGGTTCTAATATACGAGTAGTCTAGTAAACTTTCTAGTAGTTAGTACTATAGTAGAGAAGAAGAAGATAGTCTTTATAAGTAAGCTTACTATATCTCTAGTAGTTCGCGTAGGTAAGCTACTTATTACTAGCTATAATAGTAGCTATCCTCGCTAGCGACTTTCTTAATATAGTAGCTATAGCTATTATAGATAAGGTTCGGCTTAAGAGTATAAAGCTCTATAATAAGAAAAGGAGATCGCTAATTAGTTAGAGGTAAAAGTAGAAAGAAAGACTAAAAGAGAATACGTAAGAATACTATAAATAGTAATAGGACTCTATAGTAGCCTTATATATACTATAATAGTAGGTAAACCTATATAGCTAGTTATAGCTCTTATATATAGCTCTCTATTTATATTTATAAGCTAGAAACTTAAGCTAGTTACTATAAGAAGTAGATAGCTAGATAATTAATATACTATACCTCTAGCTTATCTTAAGAAATAAGCTATACTATCTTTTTCTTATAAATAGCTTTCTTTAATCTATCCTCGGCGCGAGCCTTAGTACTAGAGTTAGATATTTAGTTTATAAGGGTATTAGTAGCGTTACTTAGCTTCTACTCTATATCTTCGAGTCGGTTCTATAGTATTTAGTTAGTCTTCTTTATATCCTTCTACTACTAGATATAGTATTTATTAGCTATTAACGCTATATCGCGTTTACTAACTATACGATATACTATCTCCTTTAAAGCTCTAAATATCTAGTCGAATATAAATAACGGATCCTTCTACGCCTCTTCTATAAACGCCTCTACCTTACTAATACTATCTACGTTCCTAACTCGAGTATTAGTAGGCTCGTTATTATATAAGACGAACTTAGAGACTATAATATAGCGACCTAGTAGTTTTACTATATTATTATATTACTACTCGATACCTACTATCTCTTATAGGTACTAAGTCTATAAATTAACTCTATTCTTATCCTCGTTCTCTTTATAAAGAGGAAATAGTAAAGCTCTATTTACGAATACTAATAGTTTCTTTACTATAACTCCTTACTCTATAACTCTATAAAATAAATATAGAAAACTACTCTTTCTTATACTCTATATAGTATCTAGATATCTAGGTATAGTAACTAGGTAACTAAGTAATATACTCTATATAGTACTACTATTACTACGCTCTATATAGCGC